>BGNK01001902.1:0-40209 GCA_003297005.1 Symbiodinium sp. clade A Y106 | reverse complement strand
CCCCCCTTTCCCATGCGTATCAGAACACTGGGCATCCGTGCCACAGGAAGCCGTAGTTCGGATCAGCATAAGAGCAAAGCACCTTCGCAGGTGCTTGGGGTTTAGGGTTTAGGGTTTAGGGCTTACGGCTTAGGGTTTAGGGCTTAGGGTTTGTATTGTGTTTAGGGCTTAGGGCTTAGGGCTTAGGGTTTGTATTGTGTTTAGGGTTTAGGGATTAAGGTTTAGGGTTTTTATAGTGTTTAGGGCCAAAGTTTAGGGTTTAGGGCTTAGGGTTTGTTTAGGGTTAAAGGTTTAGGCTTAGGCTTCAAGGCCTAGGTTAGGTTGCTTCACAGTAAAAGGGAGTTTACGGTTGCTACGGCAGGCTGAAAAGGTCCAAGTGCCCAAAGTATCACCCTAAGGGTCCATGTACCCAAATAGTATATACTTTGGGCCCAATGTACCTATATAGGGAGTACTTTAAAGCTCACGTATATACTATTTGGGCACATGGACCCTTAGGGTCAGGTCATAAGGACTATCCTCTGGATGGTCTTGCTGCCTAAAACCCTACTGTTTGGGTAGTTGGACGCTCAGGGGTTTGTAACCCCAAGGGTCCAAGTACCCAATACTCATATACTCTCCAAAATCCTAACCTACATAACTACTATCCTAAAACGAGTACCTAGTTATTCGGTCCTTTGGAATCTTGAGGTACGGTCCGAGACCGAGACAGAAGATGCAAGACATTCGATACCACGCCAATCCAGAACGGCTTTCATGCCTAGGGTTTAGGGTTTAGGGTTTTGGGATTGACTGATGATGGGACCCGACGACCATGCTACAAGCCGCAGGAAAACGAACTTCCCAATAGCCCCTCCACAAACATCCACCTTTTGCTAGTGTTCATTCCTAGAAAAAATTTCGTGCTGAAGGTCGACCACCTAAAGCCTACACATTAAACCCTCTAAAACCTAGAACCTCCACACAAATCCATTTCTTATCCCAGACCTCGAGCTGCTCAAGTGCCACCGGTGGCCTGGGAGAAACGCTTCGGTGTCGAAGGGATAGCGGTTTAGGGTTTGCGGACTTAGGCCTTAGATATTTTTTTGGCAGGGTTTCTAACGCATAATGCACCGGTTAAACTCCAAGATCAGAATCTGAGGATGCAAGTCGAAGTTGGCGACTAAATGTCATTCTGTAAGATTTTAGGGGTTTCCTGGACCCTATAAAGCCTACCTTTTTGGGTTCCCTTTATGATTTCCTTATACATGTCCGGAAAAGGTAGGTTATTTTGGGGGGTTTAAGCGGAGCTTAGGAGGAGACAATCTTCAGGCTTCGCTGGTGATGTCATCGCAGACAGCCGCTGCAGGTGCCGATGTGCGTGCTGCCCAACGAGGGCACAAGGAATGCGCGGCCGCACCGCCCTACCTAAACCCGAAAGCCCATACCCTAAACCAGTGATCTTGGCCTGCCCGGCTAATCTTCGGCAGTCACCGGCTTCCGCGAGTCTCCAGCGAGTCACTTAAAATACATTGCTGCTTCCGTTTCTTCCTTCAATCCTTGGCATCTGCAGTTTTCACAGCTGCCTTGGCCGCAATTTTACTTTGCCTTCGAGCGGTTACGATTTCGTCGCTCAGACCGCCTGACCGCCTTCTCGATGCGGTCAGAGGCCCCATGGGGTCACCGCAGGGTGCAATGAGTCGAGTGCACTGCAATGCTGCAGCAGTCCCGTGACCCGTGTCGGGCCTTCGTCAAAACTAGAGTTCTCCTTCATGGGACCCAAAAGCCTAAGCCCTAAACCGGCTCATAGATCCCGATACCCCACAAAAACACCCCTACAATTCGAAGGCCTGAACATTGGGGTTCGTACTGCCCTACTTTTTGAGACCCCGATATCAAACTCGATAAGTTAAAACATACTAAAACCTTCATGAACAACAATGCAAAATCATTGTACACTCCTGGAAGTCACTGTGATATAGAGCCCTTGTCCCTGAGGGTCCAACTAACTACTTAATTATCATATACTCTCCAAAATCCTAACCTACGTAACTACTATCCTAAAACCGAGTAAGTACCTAATTGTTGGGTCCTTTGGACCCTTGGAGTATCATGCTAATTCTAAACAAACCTCTACACTAAACACTCCCTATAACCTAAATCCTTAACACTACACCCCAAAAAGCCTAAACCCGAAACCCACAAAAACCGACACTCACACCCGCAAACAAAAGCCCAAAACCTAAACGCCCAACCCGCCCAATATTCTAAACCCCCAACCCTCAAGAAAAAAAAGAAACACAACCGATGGTCAAGCCCTAGACCAGACGACTTCGATTCGTGGTGGTTTCGGTTTCCAGACCTGAAAACCTAAACCCTCAAAGGAATGCAAGGGTTTCGGATTTGGGTGAAATTGGGAGGGGGGCAAGACTACCTATATACTCTCAAATGAATCCTGGGATTTATCGGGTAGGTTAGTGTAGGTGCCCTGAAGAAAATAAAGGTTCTGGGGTGCATGCTACTGACTATGTTAGGAATTATAAAGCATGTAAGAACAGTAGCTCTTCCGACTCCTATAACATTTTGGTCTGCTGCGGGCCCTAAACTCGTATACGATCCTACACAAGCGCAACATTAACACCGAAAAACCTACCTTGTCAAGGACCTGTAATATCCTAAGGGTCCATGTACCCAAATAGTATATACTTTGGGCCCAATGTACCTATATAGGGAGTACTTTAAAGCCCAAGTATATACTATTTTGGTACATGGACCCTTAGGGATAGGGAACCTTAAAAGGAAGGTTTTATCGGGTCCAGGTACCCATAGGCTCCATAGTAGTTCCTTTTTGGGATTACTTTATAGGAGTCAAAATATGAATCCCAAAAAGGAACTACTATGGAGCCTCTAGGTAAGCCCTAGGAGACTTCGGGTGTCCACAGACTCCCTGCATGGGCTTTTGAGACGCGCGGCGCTCCATCGGTCGTGGCCTCGCTCTCCTCCGTCTTTGATGAGGTGGTTAGGGTTTAGGGTTTAGGGTTTAGGGTTTTGTTGGTGTTCAATAGGCTTCTTGACTTGCGTTCATGCATTTGTGTAGGGTGTTGTGGGGTTCTTTGTCTTTCATACACGGATTCCTGCTCTGTCGTAGGGCTTAAAATGGCCCAATCATGTTTCAGTATGGTGTTGGGTCGAAAACAGAGAAACTGCGGGTTAGGGCGGGTAGGGCTTCTGTTTTGGATTTGTATCTGCGCTTCTACCCCATCAGTCAGGGCCATGACCCATCATTCCGCAATGATTTTTGGGAATGCAACTGGCATTTAGAGTATAATTAAGCCATAAAAGCACCCTTTTGCGATACTATACGATACTAAACCATATATGCAGACGTTTACGATACTATACGATACTTCTAGAATGGCCCGTTTGCCCCCTTCCCGTACGTGCATGGACTCATTGAGCAAGGCAGCGCTCTTCATGTGGGAGTTTCCGAAAAATATGGGACCCTAATATAGTACCCTAAATAGTAGGATCCTTATTATAAGTACCCCCATATAAGGTACCCCTAATTTTCGGAAACACTACACCCTAAACCCTTTACAGAACCCTTATATAGATCCCTTTGAAGGAACCCTGATAGTACCCTTATAGTGCCCTTGAAGGAACCCTCCCTAAAGTACCCCTAATTTTCGGAAACTCCCATGTAGGGACGGGCTCTAAGCCCTCGAGGTCCTGAAAGGCTGAAGTGCCGAGACAGTAGGGGCTAATATAGGGGCCGTAAAATGTTAGGGTTTAGAATAGGGTTCCTTTAAAGGGCTCCTTAAAGGGATCTATAGTAGAGTTCTATAGTATAGGGGCCTTAAAATTTTAGAATAGGGTTTTGGGGCCCATTATACTATAGTTATAATAAGGAACCCCCAACATTACAAAATAGTGTTGGTAATTATTCGGGCCCCTATAGTATCTTGCTTGCTAGGCCCTAGTCTCTTGCAGGCCTCAAAAAGTGGGATGAAGGTAGGTAGGATTCAGGATCCCTTATATAAGGACTCTATATAATATGGTCTTTAGGCCCAAAAGCCTTCAAACATGAGTCCTTAGGGCCTTAGGGTTATTTTAGGATTACCCCACCTACCTCATCCCACCCCTGGCGCCATTGGAGTCCCTAGGGTGCACCTTGAATACCCTAAAGGAAACCCCCTATAGATACCTTACATGAACCATCCATCCCTTAACGGAGCCCCTTATAGATCCCTTAAAGGAGCCCTTAAATGAACCCTATAGTAACCCTTTAAAGGATCACCCCTAAACCCAAAACCCTAAACCCTGAACACTAAACCTTATAAACCCTATACCCTGAACGCTGGCCTCATCTTGAAAATCAGCAAACTCGTCCTGCCCTCGCTGGACAGTGAATTTAAATCGCCGGTGCCTGCGAAAAATCCAGGGTCCAAGGACGGGGAAATCCGGAAGTCGATTTACTGTTGAGCTTCGGCTCTACCCTAGCCCTAAGGCTCTAAGGACTTCTATTTTAAGGCTTTTGGGCTTAAAGACCATATTATAAAAGGCTTTCGGGCCATTTTGAGCCTTAGGGTAGGGGTCCGTGCACCCAAATGGTATATGCTTTGGCCGTAAGGTACTACCTAAGAACAGGGAGACCCGGAAGTCGTTCAATTTTTGAGCTTAGGCTTTAGGGTTTAGGCTTGGGGTTTAGGGTTTAGGGTTTAGGGTGTTGCTATAGAGGTCAACCAGCATTCTTTGATGAAGCGTTTTCAGTCGTCCGGTCCAGCAATAACGTGCGACTCAAACACTAACCCCACGCTACAAACCAAATCCCTACACCCCTATCCCAAAGCCCCAGACAACTGAACAGCAACAAACCCTAAACCCGAAACCTTAAACCCTAAACCCTGAACCCTAAATCCTAAACCCTAAACCCTGAACCCTGAAGCCTAAACCCTGAACCCTAAACCCTAAACCCTATAAGCCCTAAATCCGAAACCTTAAACCCTAAACTCCCAACCCCGACAGTCGTGAACGCAGGAACTCCGAACCTCCCTCAAGGCTTTCTCTGGAGTTGAGAGATTTGTTCGTAACCGGGGGGGGGNGGGTGGGTGGGGGTAGGTGGGGGGTCGGGGTGTGGACGTAGAAGATATGTGGGTTCAGGGCGTTGGTGTTGAAGGTTTAGGGTGTAGAGGCGGCGGTTTAGGGTTTCAGTGTCTTGCGGATTAGTTACCGTACACCTTGTTATAAGCCAGATAAACCATATAAGACAGTCACTACTGGTGGTTAGGGCTTTTGGTTACGCTTCCTACAGGGTTTATGGCTTAGACATTTCGCGCGCCACATTGTAAGGTCCTGTCATTGATGCGCTGGCCCTCTTTAGAGAATATGGTTCTCCATATAGGGAACAAATGGGTGGAGACAGTTAGGTAGCTAGATAGAGAGGGAGATAGATGGATAGGTAGGTAGGTGATAGGTGGATAGATAGAACGATAGATAGACCGTCCTATGATAGACCGATAGTTAGATCGATAGATAGATCGATGGATAAATAGAAAAGATCGATATATAGTTAAGTTACATAGGATAGATCGTTAAGAAAGATAGATAATATAGATAGACAGACAGATAGATTCATAGAAAGGTAGGTAGATAGGTAGGTAGAAAGATATATGTCGACAGATAGTTAGATAGATAGATGGATAGATTATTCATGTATTGAGAGCTTACCAACCTTAGACTTGGGTACGCGCCGAAAAGGATAAACTACAATTAAGGACAAGCACAAGCCTCTCGGTGACACTAGATAAAGCCTTGCAAACCCTGGCAACCGTCAACCGTAAATCCCGCGAACCCAAACTTCGCTGCACCCTAAGCCCTGAATTAACCCCCAAAATCCTAGACCCAAAACCGCCAAAAGGGGCGTTGCGAAGGTTTTTGTAAGTATTTGCACACGGTGGCCGTAAGGCATTTATACGGCTTCAGAGCTTGCCCCAGAGGCTCAGATACCCACCCTACGGGCTAAGGATACGATATGGTACAATCCTTCCTAATTTCGGAGTTTGGGTCCTCTACAGGTACCAAAGACCATGAAAAAATGGAACCCCGAAAAGAACCCTATAGAGCTTGAACATGGGTGCCCTGCTGCCTCAAAGCGCGTGCAGCGCGGTGGTAGGTGCGTTTGAAGATGAGCGACAGCACCTCACCAGAAGCACTGCTTGCTGAAGGCTTCGAGGGCTTAGATTTGGGGGATATTGTTTCAAGGTGCATATATGGGGATATTGAGTAAGTAAACACTCTGTCTGCTGTCACAGTGCATCTGGCTTTGTCTGGCTGTGGTTTTCAAAATCTTGAACCCCGAGCAGCCCTTCCAAGTCTGAAATGGGATCGCAGAGCGTAGATGGCATATGTCGTCTCTAATGCCACGTCTGTCCCTCCAGTCCGAAGACCCCGTCAAAACCCTAAACCCTGAACCCCTAGACCCTAAACCCCTAAACCCTAAACCCTAAACCCTAACGAATGCTTGGCGGGGTTTCCCACTGGATTCCACGAGGGAACGCGGAGCTGCCTTACGCGACGATGTACCAGGACCCTCCTTGTACCCTCAAATAGGGGTATATGGTCCCAAATAAGGGGCACTTGGGGTCCAATAGAGGGTAGATGGAGGGTCTAGGTAGTTCAGTAGAAGCCAGAAAGTTGGAACATGGCTTTAGGAGGATTAGTGCTAGGATCCCTTATACTTTACTGGTACCTTAAGGGCATGAGGATAATGATGTTCCAACTTTCTGGCTTCTGTAATAGTTGATGCTATCAGGCTTCCTAACCCACCTCAACAAAGAAACGTATCTTCAACCCGATGTTATATCATACTGATACTTAGGATTCCTAGCACACCTGAAGAGCAAACAACGGCTTGGCTTAAATCATGTACTATGTCAGGGTTTGAGTGAAGGATATGTCTTATTCAAGGGATATTGGCTTCGCCTTGGGGGCAAGACCTGGTATCGGGGGACAGCAAAACCGAGCGAGCCAAGCCAGCTGAGTGCGCTGCTGGACAAAGCGCATCAGCTCCTGCCAAAAAGGTGTTACATATAGGGGCCTCAATAGTAAACTGTGCCTCATTGAAAACTTCTGTACAATGAAGTATTCAATGAAGAACCGCAAGGAACGGTGTTGCTTAACTGTTGTCCCGCATAGGTCCAGTCTTTGCAAATTGACTTCAGGGTCCAGGATGTTGCGGATGCGGCAGGCAGGGTTCTTAACAGGTTGTGAAGGCTCTTCAAGGTTTCTATCGGTGTTTCAGGTTCAGGGTTTAGGGGTTTGGAATTTGCTTGGGGTTTCGGCTTGGGCTTAGGGTAGCAATGGGCCGCTACCCTGCACGCTACCTGGAGCTCTCGACGGAGCCTGAAACTCTGTATTTACAATGAAACTCTGTACTTGCAATCCATCAGGGTTTATAGGGTTTTGGTTTCAGTTCACACTAAACCATGTAATTAATTCCGAACAGCGACTTGGTTCAGTTTCGGGTTGGCTTTGGGACGACGCCAACCCCAAACCCTAGCCCAAGGCTAAGCCAAGAAGGACCCAACCATCTACGGAGTGACTTTACAGGGGTCTGTGCCCGACACAGTGCATACCATGGATTGAAAGCAGCAGCCAACATGGAGGCTTGCATACGTATCTAGAAAGAAGCGCTTATGCTGCTTCATTGTTGGGGTTCCGAACGGGGGTTCAACAAAGCAAATCAAACATTAAGAAAGTGACTCAAAGCCTAAAGTCAAGATAGAGGCCTTCAATTTAAGCCTGCTCCAGATCTCTGCTTATATACCCGTCCATACCTCCGATTCTTCATCAGGAATATAGATGCCTCCTGATAGCTAAGAGTCCATTGAAGAATCAAAGAAGGGTTTATCAAGTATTCTGCAGCTGTTGCCGCAGGAAGCCAAACCCTAAACCTTAAGCGCCAGAACAGACAAAAGCCTGGCCACTCTTCGAAATCCTTTGGGTGCAGCCGCCCAACATCTCCAGAATTTCCAAAGCCCTAAACCCAATGCCACAAAAACTGAATCTTCAGACACCCGAATATGCTAAAACCCTGAGCCCCTGCATCTGTTTCATGACCCCCTACCTCCGAAAGCATATACACACCCTTTAAAAAGCATGCCTCATCTTGATGCCTAAGCCTGTATAGAACCGTCTTACAATCAAATAAAAACCAAACCTTCAAAACTCCTAAACCACAAACGCCAAACCCCTAAGGTCTCAAACATCTTGAAGTCCCAAACCCCTAATTTAGGGGCTGAGTACCCTAGTCCAAAAAAGGTTAACCTTTACAATCATGGTAGGATTATATAAACCCCAAAAGGTTAAAGGTTACCTACTCAGCTACTAAGCTAAAGCCTTGAACTACCAAAGCCCTCAAAACCGTCAGCGCCACGGTGCAGGCCTGGCATTGGTCGGAGGCCGACGAAAAGGGGATCCGCGCGAAGCCACTGGGAAGGCGCTTGGGGTTTAGGGTTTAGGGGTTCAGGGATTATGTTACTTAAGGGTCTGTATAGGGCTTATGTAGGGTTTGTTTACGGTTGAGGGTCTCTTTGTATCTCTCGGGTTCAGGGGTTTAGGGTTCTGCTTTCCCAAGGGTTCAAAGGCAATTAAGCGTTTAAAGGGCCGTGTCAAGGGTCTTGAACTTGTTGTAAAAGGGTTTCGTACGAATGTCGCAGGGTTTGGTGTTTACAGAGGTGTTAGTAACAGTTAGAGGTCCAAAGGCCACCCCACACACAATAGTCACGTACTTTGGTTTTGGATAGTAGCAACCTAAGCCGCAATCTGGTGCTAGATGATTCTTAGGTACTTGGAACCTTAAGGCTTGTGTTGACGACATTCGTTTTCGGGTGTCGGGTCGTCGCGGTTTCGGACGTCGCTGGAGGGTGCAGGTTTGTGGAGTTTTGGGACGGTTCTGAATTTCAGGGCTTCAGCGTGCCCAGAGACTCCAAAACCCCTTAATTAAGGACTATACCTGAAATTATAACAGGATTCCTAGTATGATTTAAAGTATATTCCTTAATTAAGGTGGCCCTTAATTAAAGGGTTTTGGAGTCTCTGGGTGGATGGAGCTTGGAGTCAGTTGATGTGTCCGCAGCCCGATATGCAAGCTTTCCATTACCCTGGTATGGTTTTTTAGTTGATGACTGGTTTACGTATGTGGTGATCACTATCCTGTGCACACGACTTAAGACTCACCTCTGCGATACATAGTATTAGCAGCGTGGGAATGTGTCATGGGTGGGAGGTGCCCCCGGCTCCGTTATACAGTGTCGGCTATGCAGTGCGTCGGAAGGGCGTCCAAGTTCAGATGCTTGCCGCACACGGACGCGACAGTTCTGAGTTTTCGGCCTAAGCCTATATCGCGAGCAGCCGTTTTCGAGCAGTTAAAGACTCTTAAAGACTGCCTGCGTCTGGAACCCCCCTTCATCCAAGCCCAAAGCTCCAAATTCATCGAAAACCCTTGAAAACCCTTACAGGAAACGTAAAGGAACCCTTAAAGGAACCCTTAAAGAACCCTCAAAGCCACCCTTTAAGAACCCTTAACGGAACGATCGCGTCTTGGTCTCCGACGGAGCGGAGCTCCAGCAAAAAGCGCAGGCGCAGGAGCTCTAGGAAAGAGTCCCCATACCTGAAAAGTAACCCTAACGCTCTAACCCAAGGCTCCATGTACCCAAATAGTATATACATTGGCCTTAAAGTACTCCCTATATGGGTACATTGGGCCTACCCAAAGGGTCCTAGGTACTGTTATGGGGGATACTTCCCCAAATCATAATAGTAATTCCCCGATATAGAAACCCTACATTCTACTATAAAGGTAATTTGGATCCTTTGGGCTAAGGTCTAGGGACTCCTTCAAGGGTTTCACAACAAACCTATAGGAGTTTGTTTTTTTAAGTGCAGTGACTCTTTCTCCAAAGCCAGCTGGCAAAACCTATAGGAGTTTAGGGTTTAAGGTCTACTTAAAGGGCCCTAAGGCTCTAAGGACTCATGGTTAAGGCTTTTGGGCCTAAAGACCAAATTACGCAAGGCTTTTCTCTAAACCCTAAACCCTAAACGCCAAGTTATGTAAGGCTTTGGGGCCTGAAGACCATATAATATGCGGCTTTTGGGCCATGCTGATCCTTAGGGTAAGGTTGTAGGGCTTAAGGTTTCAAGTTCCTCTACAAGGTCCTTTAAGAATTCCTTGGTTTAGAGGGTTAAAGTTTTAGGCTCTTGGTATTAGGGATTGTTGGGGTTTAGAGTTTAGGGTCTAGGGATTTAAAGGGGTCCTTTAGGTTATCCATTAAGGTTCCTACCTGAGTGTTTAGGGTTCTATAAGAGATCCATTATATAAGGTTCCTACCTGATATTTTAGGTCTACCCCAAGGCTCCATATATACTATCATTATGGAACTAGGTCCCTAAAAACTATATCCGTATTATGGTTTCAGCGGGCCAGATTCCATAATGGTAGTATACATGGAGCCTCTAGGCTAGGAGTCGTATTTGGCTTGGATGGTCGGGGGACATAATTATGAGGACCCTAAAGGGGAGCCTAATTGGGGCGATGGTACTTATAACTCTATCCATACCTGAAAAAGAAGAGTTTATGGGGTTTAGGGTTCCTTGAAAGGGTCCTTTAAGTTTCAGGAATTTAGGGATTATTGGGTTTAGGGTTGTAGGGATTAGGCATGAGGGGTCCCTGGGTTCAGGCCCAGGGATAAGAATTTGGGGGATTCTGGTTCCTGTTAAAGAGTCTAGGTGGGGCCTTTAAAGCGTTTGAAAAATATTAGTAAATAAGATCCTCTTAAGCCCAATAAGGGAAAATATAAAATGTCCCAAAGCCCTATCTAGGGGTCCTTTAAGGGTTCGTGTTAAGGTTTTAGGTTTTGGGGTTTCGCGAATTCGGGGCTTTGGTATCAGGGATTAGGGTTTGCGGGTTTAGGGTTTATAGGGTCTTGCAGGATTGGGGACTAGGGTTGAAAAGAAGGTTTTAGGGTTATAGGGTTCCTCTAAACAGGCCTTTAATGGCTTTGCACCAGATCGCTCAGATGCTGCAGATGGATGACCGGGTCCAGAATCGACTTGTACCGTCTGCAATGCAGCATCTGCAGCAACTAAATGTGAGCATTTGCGCGGCGTGCTGCAACCTCACATGGGTGGTTGTCAAAATTCATTCCCTTTTTGGGTTCCTATTATAATACGGCACCTATTATTTAGGGTGCCCAAAAAGGGACCCTAATTTTGACAACTACCCACATGGCTTCCAAACCGTCTTGGTCAGCCAGCGATCCTGCTTGCAGACAGGGCATTCCATCACCCAAGCACCGGAGCCGCTGTCATTGGTCTTCAGAGGGTTTCATAGAGTTCTATAAGGGTTGCTTTAAGGAATCCTACCTGATATTCCCAAAGGATCCATGTACCCAAATAGTATATAGTTTGGCCCCAAAGTAGCAATATAGAGACTACTTTAAGGCTTAAGTATATACTATTTGGGTACATGGATCCTTTGGGATTTAAGGTTTAGGAGTTGTAGAAAATAAGGTTTTAGGGATTTAGGGTTTTGGGGCTTTTCATGTTTTAGGGTCTAGGGTTTAGAGAGTAAGGTTTCATAGGCTTAAGGATCTGGGGATTAGGATTTAGTGGATTGGGGTTTTGGCGTTTAGGATTGTCCCCATACCTCGAATGAAGGAGTGAGGGTTACTTAGATGCTGAGTTCACAAGCCCCCAAAAGTTTACACTTTCAGTTTTTATACTGGGCAATATTATCCCAAAAAGTGTAAAGTGTATCCACTCAGCTACTAAGGTTACAGGGCTTAGGTGTAAGCCCGTTTACCTGGCTTAGATGATCTGGGAATTCAGAAGAGAAGGTTAGCACTAGTTCATGGTTGGGATAGGATCAAAAATGTACATTGTTATTCCTTATTGGCTTTAAGTACCCATAAAAATGTAAAAATGCTACCCAACTATGACAAAGATCAATTGACTTATCAGCCCTAAACCCTAAACTCACATTATCGTCGGACAGTTCTCCGCCCCTTGCTCGGCTTGAAAGACTCAGCCACAGGGATCCATCCCTGCAGCGACGGGTTTACTATGGTTTAGGGTTTAGGGGTTTAGGGGTTTAGGGTTAGGGTTTCTATGAACCCAAATTCCGCAGTGCCTAAACACCTACAAAACCCCCAAACCCTGAGCCGCTAAGCCCCCAACCTCAACTCGAAACTGCAAACCTGAAACCACGATGCCCTCATCCCCAAATCCTGCTGTTGAGAGCAGCACAGGTTCAGCAAACCGAACTTCTACTAAACCCTCAACCGCATAAACCCATCTTGAAAGCACAATAGACGTCAAGCACAACCATACAACCATTGCAACAACGGATTTCTGCAAAAGCCCCTCGATACTGCTGAGGCCGCAGCTGGGGTGTCAGGTGGACAGCAAACTCCAAGCACTGGCATAGCGGTAGTTTTGCGTGTTTAGGCCGGGCTGCTTATGGTTTAGGGTGTTGGGTTTAGGGCTGCTCTGTTGATCAAAGCAGGAGAGAAAGGCCTTATATCCTAAGCTTTCAGTCACGTAGTAGGAAACCCCCTCTTAACCGACCTGTCCATTGCCAGGGGCAATTTATAAAAGGACACCCCTGAGTTAGGTTTAGCGGTTTAGTCAACCAGAAGGCCCAAACGATTCTCAACAATAAGGGCCCTATACCTACGACATGATAAATGAACCTTAAACCCTTTTGAGGTTGGTTTTCGTCCTTTAACCCTACACCCTAAACCTTTCAGAACCCAACTAACCCTGAAAGGAACCCTTCAAGGAACCCGCTTTCGCCCTCGGGGAGGCCGAGGAAGCCATGGCGAACCCACAGCATCAGCTCGGTTTGGGGTTTTAGGTTATAGGTTCTAGTTAGGGCTTAGGCTTTTGGGTTTAGAGTTTAGGCTTTAGGGGTTTCGGGCTTACTCTTGGACAGTCCCAGTATACATGGCGGTCGAAGAAACCCCATAGCAGTACTATGGAATCCGGTCCCCCAAGACCGTGATTAGAATAGTAAATATGGACCTTTTGGGGGGTGTTTAGGCTTCAAACTCACTGTACTCTGAATCGTTTGGGGTACCTGTGCCCTCGTAACCTAGTAGTCTAGGGCCCTCTAGGTGCTGCAGATCTTTTGCTCCAGGATTGAAACAACCCGTTGCCCCTTAGGGCCTGGCTCGACCTAAAAGCCTCAAGCGCTCAAACCCTAAACCCTGAACCCTATCCAAATCCCAAAGTCTCAAAATGACACAAAGGCCATATTCCCAAAGGATCCATGTACCCAAATAGTATATACTTTGGCCCCAAAGTACCAATATAGAGACTACTTTAAGGCTTAAGTATATACTGTTTGGGTACATGGATCCTTTGGGATTCCTCTTTATTCAGCCCCTGAAGCCTCAAGTTATCCCCAAGGCTCCGAGGACTCATGTTTTAAGGCTTTTGGACCTAAAGACCATATTATATAAGGCTTTTCGGCCAGTTTGAGCCTTAGGGTATAGTCAAAATATGGGTCCTTAGAGCCTTAACCATGAATCCTAAACCATAAATCCTAACCCCTACACCCTAAAATTCACCAGAGCCTCCAAAACCCTTGAATTAAGGAATACGTATACCTTAAACTATATTAGCATCCCTTTAAGTATGATTTAAGGTCTATATTCCTGAAGTAAAGGGTTTTGGAGGCTCTGGGTCTCTCAGTACCGAAGGACTAAGGAAGCCTTGAGCGCGCGTCGCAGGTTGAAGTGCGGTCCCATGGGGTTCAGAAATATCCGGGCGCCCTCGCACCACACCTCGAAACGCTTTGGGTTTCGCGTTTCGCGTTTAGGGTTGAGGCAGCTAGGGTTTAGGGATTAGGGTTTTGGGGTTGGGGGGATTTGGGGTTTAGGGGTTTAAGGCTGAGGCAGTTCGGGCTGAACTTTTAATAGGCGCTCACTAATGGCTCCCCTAGACCCAAAGCACGAGATGCATCCTGCCGAGTTCAACAAAACCCGTGAAACCCCCTAAACCCTAAACCCTAAACCGAACACAGAAATCCGGTGGGCCTTACTACGTGAGAAAAGCATTGGTTTATGGGGCTGGGTTTTCTGTGAGGGATTAGAGGACACAGGCGTCGAGCTTTGACGGGGTTACTACACTCCCACTAACGATCTTCATAAGCTCAGCATCTACTGTAGGGCCTGAATCAGTGATTAGAATAGTGCTTTGGGGGCATGTCGTGCTATATCTGCAGATAACGCCCTAAAGCAAGACCTCCAACACTTTTAAACCGAACCCAGACCCGACAACTCTGAAGCGAGTTCCATAGCCGAGTCGCCTCTCCACTCTTTGCCACCTCCACAGCTTGGATTGCTCGTTTTTGGCTTCCGGGTTTAGGGCCTTAGGGTATGCAAGCCATGGGTTGCAATGAGATCGAAGGTTTGCAACCAGGATCGCAACTGAAATGTACGTACACTTCCAGCGTCAAGAGATACAGTTGTCAAGCATGAAACAGCATCAACTGATAAAAGCATTGTCGGATTGAGTGAAGCGTCGGAGGTTGCTTACTTAGCAGGGGTTGAAAGACCGCTAGCTGCCACCCTGAACCCTAAACCTCTAAACCCTAAACCCCTAAACTAAACCCTAAACACTAAACTCTAATAGACTGGGAATCATCGTCAGGTTAGTCAGGTTGAGCGATTGCAGTTGTACATCGGCTGACCAGTACATTAAGGCTCAACGTACCTGTATGTAAAGTCCAAACTCATAGGCCTACAACTAGGAATAAGGCCTAAGCCCTAAGCGTATACTACATCGGTAGATGGAGCCTTTGCCGTACAATGGCTACATGTTATTGGGCTTGTGAAGCAAGCGAAAGCTTTGCAACCAATCTATGCTTCAGCCAATCCATGCACAGATAGGCAACAGCCGATGGCACCCTGCGCTCGGACCAACAGCCTCAAATACAAG
Source organism: Symbiodinium sp. clade A Y106 (assembly GCA_003297005.1). Taxonomy (NCBI): domain Eukaryota; class Dinophyceae; order Suessiales; family Symbiodiniaceae; genus Symbiodinium; species Symbiodinium sp. clade A. The sequence continues at coordinate 25,230 of BGNK01001902.1, read as the reverse complement.
TCATTAGAGCCTCCAAACAACATCTGAAATCCCATCCCCCCTGCACCAACGAAGGAAATATAAACCCTGCCCCCACCCCCGCCTAACAACACATCGCAAGAAGATCAATAATACTAATCCATATACCTAGACTCTAGAATGCAATCTGTTCCCAGTTAGGAACCTATAACAAGAAAACAATACATGTATGTATATACATATAAGAAACCCAGGCAACCAATTAATGTAGAGTTTCCCGTCGCTCAAGGCCTCCTGCGCAGCCTTCCTGAAAGTCGTCAGAGCTGCAGCTGCCTCGAATCACCAAACACGTGAACCGTTTAGGGTTTAGGGTTCAGCGTTTGGTTCGGGTTGAGGGTTTAGGGTATAGTTTTTTGAAACCTAGGTCTAGGTGTACACCTACACGTCCATAATCGAAGCAGAGTTGAGCATGGACGTGATATGTAAGTCTCCTGCCTAACTGTTTTTTTGTGTTCCTGGATTCATGGGTTTAGGGCCCCAGGAGCTTAGTCTCTTCCGAACGATGTACCGCTTCTTTCAGGTGCAATTGTTGATTCTGAAACAGTCACGTGCAGCTTGCACACAAACCAGCAGAAGCGAGTACCTGAAACATGGCACCCTGCTGTGAGTTGCTGCCGGCGCTCTGCTTATGTCATAGAACCAAAGTCGTCATGCTGGTCCTTAACCACGGCTGGCACTATCCGTCAAAGGTGCCGAACCTTCGCAGCATACTGCTGCAGGTATGCTATGCCTCAACTGAGGCCCACGTGGTGCCAGCACACTGGCCCTGGATCGGATCGGCGGAACATAATTGGAGGGTCATGGGACATAGCAAGTATGGTTATAAGACGGGTTTAAGTACCTTAATTGGAGTTATATAAGTCATCATAAGTAAACGTTACCTGGTTTCTAACCCTAGCTGCTAAGTCCCATGATCCTCCAAGTATCTGTGCCTTGCCCGGTCGCAGCAACTTCTCCCTGCGGTCCTCCCACTGGTAGGCAGATGCCATCACACAGGAAGCCTCAGGTACACCCTAAACCCTAAACCCTAACCCCTAAGCCCTAAACCCTAAACCCTACAAAAAGCCCGAGACCCCCGAACCCAATCTCTCGATGCCCCAAAAGATTCGGTGCAGCACCGTCGGTGCAAGCAGTGGTGCCTGTGCTTAGCCCGTATCTTGGTGGTTTAGGGTTTAGGGTTTAGGGTGCGTAGAGTTAGCATAGTTCAAGCAACTTGGTCTATGTCTCGACCTGCGGAAAACCGCAAAGGTGTTGTGGCGACCTATTCAGAGCCTCCAAAACCCCTTCATTGAGTAATATACCTTTAAATCATATTAAGGGATCTGATTATGGTTTAACGCATATTCTTTAAGTAAGGGTTTTTGGAGGCTTTGGGTATTCAGGATTAGATTTTGCTCAACAAGGAAGCCCCCGCAAACATATCCTGATCCTGAACCATACCCTCGCTGGCCCAAAACCCAAGGAAATAAAAGTTGAAACTTTCAGAATCGACTACCTTATAAGAACTCCAAAAGTTGAAAAGTTGAGTTTGCAGCCAATAAGTACCCCGGGCTGCCAAATCCTGAAATGCACTTCAAACCCTACATCCGGAAATGAAAACCCTAAACCGGAGAACCGTTCCACCCACAACCGAAAATCCTCATCCCTAAACCCCACTTGGAGGGTCGGGGGACTTAGTAAGTAGGTAGTAAGTAGACTTATAAGTACCCTAAAAGGGACCCTAATTGGGGTTATGGTACTTATAAGTCCCTAAAATAAACAGTTACTAAGTCCNGGGACTTAGTAAGTAGGTAGTAAGTAGACTTATAAGTACCCTAAAAGGGACCCTAATTGGGGTTATGGTACTTATAAGTCCCTAAAATAAACAGTTACTAAGTCCCCCGACCCTCCAAGCACTACCTAGACCCTCCATCTACCCTCTATTAGACCCTAAATGCCCCTTATTTGGGACCATATACCCCTATTTGAGGGTACAAGGAGGGTCAGGGTATACATCCCAATGCTCGAAGTACTGGGATCCGAACCTCGGAGTCCCCAAACTGCAAACCCCGAGAGCTTCATCCTCACACCCACATGGTTTAGGGCTTCGGGGCTTAGGGTTCCAACTGCATAACCTTACTACCCCAACAAGCCACAGAAATAGAAGGTTAAACTTTCCAACTCCTACAAAACTATAAGAACCCCAAAAGTTTAAAGGTTAGGTATTGGGCATCTAAGCAAGGGGGGAACCCTTGATAGAACTCAAGAATACCCTATGAAAATCCCACAGAAGCCCTACCTTAACCCCAAATAGCCTACCTTTTTCAGGACTTATACGGGAGTTTCCGAAAATTAGGGGTACCTTATTTTGGGGTCCTTATAATAAGGATCCTACTATTTAGGATAGTATATTGGGGTCCCTATTTTCTGAAACTCCCATACAAACCATAGTAAGGAACCCTAAAAAGGCAGGTTTTATAGGGTTCAGGTAAAGCCATGAAGGGGCCCGACAAACAAGACAACAAGCCCTAAACCCTAACCCAAACCCCTGAACCCTGAACCTTAAACCCTAAACCCTAAGCCCCTAAACCCTAAACCCCAACACCCCTAAATCCTAAACCCAACAAGCTAAGCCCTGAACACCGCCCCCTCCGGAGTGATGCAAGGCCACAAGCGCCGACCTCGCCCGTCCGGCTCTTTCTTTCTTTCTTTCTTTCTGGAACTATAGGCCAGGTTGGGGTTTAGGGTTGAGGGTTGAGGGTTTAGGGGGTTGAGGGTTTAGGGTTTAGGGGTTTAGGGGTTAGGGGTTAGGGCTTAAGGGGTTTAGGGTTTAGAGTTGAGGGTTTAGGGTTGAGGGGTTAAGGGTTTAGGGTTTAAGGATGGCGCAGTCTGAATTCTCATCCGGTTCTTTGGAGGTTTTTGTGTGTGTGTGTGCGTGCCTAAAGCCGCCATTGTAGTGAATTCTGTGTTGAACTATTGCACGGTTGGGATCCTCTTACACGAAATTTGTTAGCCATAAAAAGGACAATGCAATGGCGACTACAGGTAGGGCCTACGGCTTCACGGTTTCGGGCCTGGTGAGGTCCAGATTAGAGAGTCTAGGGGTTTAGGGGTTGCGCTTCATATTTCTACGCGAATCAAGTATGTCTAACTAATTCCCCCAAGGGTCCAAAGGACCCAATAATCAGGTACTCGGTTTTAGGATAGTAGTTATGTAGGTTAGGATTTTGGAGAGTATATGATTATTGGGTACTTGGACCCTCGGGGTTCTTGAAAGAGACCTTCAGCAGAATAGGGCTTCGCAGGCATACTGCAACGTCAGTCTTAGACATACGGCAGTGATCATAACACGGGAAAAGTCTAGTGTCGTGCTGGGGGGTTCGGGGGGGGGGNCCACCGATCTTCGCCAAGTCCTCAGTGCGACAGAAGCAGAGCCGCATTGCTTTGTGGGATCAGGCAGTCTTGCATCGGGCACTCTCAGAGGTCGAGGTCGTGCTTTGATGCGATAAGGTTTATTTTTCGTGCTATGGGGTTCGGGATTGAGGCTTCAAATAAACATCGGGTGCACAGTGCTTGCGGTGTAAAGGATTTTAGGTTTAGGGCAACTGTTTAGGGTTCGGTTTGGGGTTTACCTGCTTGTAATTCTGAACCCTACTTGGAGGAGAATGGGACTGAGTACATACATTGCACAGATACTTATAACGCGCACCGAAGAGATTATTTCGAAATATGGCCCAAGTCACGACTGGCTTACGAAGCTCCCTTGATTGTTCGATCAAGTGTGGTGGCTGTTCCACCCTAAACCCTAAACCCATAAACCCCAAACCCGAACCCTTAAACCCTGAACCCCAAAAACCTAACCCCTAAACCCCAACTTCTAAACCCTAAACCCAAACCCCTAAACCCTAAAACCCTAAACCCTGAACCCTAAACCCTGCCCTACACCCTAAACCCAAACCCTAATCCCATAAACCCTACTCCCTAACCCTTAAACCCTAAACCCTAAACCGAACTCCTAATAAATCCTACACCCTACACCTTGAACCCTAAACCCTAACCCATAACGCCTAAACCTTAAACATCCGATAACCCTAAACCCTAACCCCTAGAACCATAAACCTTAAACCCCGGCCAGTGCGGCAGAGCAGCCACAGGCGGCCCGTCGCAGGATGCAGCTCCTGGCTGGCAGAAACAGCCCTACTCTCGTACCACTACCCTCTACTATGCCCTAAACCCTAAACCGTGGCTCTACTGAATCTAAACTGCCCTAAATACCACTATTAAGGACCATAGGGGCCCATAGGCTCATACCATACCCTAAACCCTAAACCCTAAACCCTTATCTAAGGACCATAGAGGCTCTTGGGGGGTGTTGGAAGGGCGTTCTGGAATGGAGTGGTATTGAAGGTCTTGCATCTTCTGTCTCGGACCGTACCTATAGGCTCATACCGTTCCCCCTTTTTTCAGGTACTTAGGATCTGCTATTGATTTAGAAAGTTAGGCAACCTAAGAAAACAAGACTTTAGGGTTTAGGGTTTACCCAAAGGCTCCATGTAGCCATATTCTAAATTACCTTTACCCTAAAGTACCCATGTAGGAACCCCTTTAAGGCCTAAGTATATACTATACGGGTTTCAGACAATGGTAGTTTTGCAGGTCAATATTTGGGGAGTATATGATTGTCACATAATTGGATAGTGGACCCCCCCCCCCCATGAATCCGGAATTTCGCCCTTTCGAGAGAGGCACTTCGGGTAATTAATGTCTCAGATGGTCCTCATCGACCAAAAATACATACCCATCATCGGCAAAGTCCATCCCCTAACGAATAATACAATCGTATTCCGACACCAGAACTACACTCTACACCCACGAATCCGATCTTCGATTTTCCCATGAGCTTTGTCATAGTCGCTTAAAAGGCTGCCAGGCAATATAACGTATGACCCAGACATACTCTAGCTGTTCTGTTCCATGACTCATCTGCTTCAGCCATAACAAAACCCTAGTAAGGTAAACCCTGAACGAGGGTTGTAGCTCACAGCTGTCAGGATGCATGGCGTTTTGGAGAAAAGGGCTTCAGCTTCGTACCTCAAACCTTAAGAGACCTACCTTTTTAGTGCTTCTGTTTCTGAGGGGTTCTTAAGAGGCCTACTTTTTTTTAGCAGTTGTTGTTTCTGATGATTTGCATTAGTCCTCGAAAAGGTAGGCTTCTAGTGTGAAAGTAGTGACTCAGAAAGAACCTAAGGGTCCAATTGCCCAATGATCATAGACCTCCCCAACATACTAATTTATGTTGCTACTATCCCAACACAAAAGCCGAATTATTGGGTTTCGGAGCCATACAGCCACTTTGAAACTTGCTATTAAACCTGCTGTAACCTCATACCCTCATTAACCCCGAGACCCCTATACCCTAAAACCCTTATAGCTGTTGAGTTCACAGCTGAGGGGCAAGGGCACACTGTGCGGTGTTCTGCGCAGACTCAAAGCAGCCTTGCCGGGCCTTGCAGCTTCAAGGATGCGCCTAATTTCAATAGGAAAGGGGTTTAGGGTCAAGGATGCGCTTAGATCCTTTAAAGGTTTGATAAGGAATATCACAGGGGTTTCGAAGAAAAGCTTAATTTTGCGGCCTCAACAATTAGAAGAGGTTCTGGGATACGCTGTAGTATAACAACAACATCCCTAAGAGCGAATAGTCGTAGTCACTACTCTGGCCTCTATACTGCTGCATCGCATACTATGTACAGGGTGTGACAAGGTTTAGCATAAGGTTCTGCAGGGCTTACTATAAGGTTGTCTAGGATTTGGAACATGGTTTAGAGAGTCCATGGACCTTTCATAGTTTTGGGCTTTTGGGCGTGTGGTATAGTTTGGGGCTTTCAGAAATTATCTGCATCCCCAAACCCTACCTACACAATAGCAGGTCCTCACCCAACGTTAATGTAGGAACCTGAGTAAGAAACCTTGAGCCTTTATTTGGGTTCTTTATATGAATCCTACTATTTTGGGGTTATAGGCCCAGGGTTTCTTAATCAGGTTCCTACATTATAGGATTATAACCATTAAAACAGTAGGTATTCGAATCCACAGGTGGGGTTTAGGGGTATCAATTATCAGGGTTCGGGGCTTCGAGGTTTTGGGGTTTAGGGCTGCAACCAACCCAGCGCGCAGTGGCCTCCATGAAAATGTGCTCCAAGAATACCTGCATGCAGGTATACCCTACGGGTCCATGTACCAAAAAGAAAGAGTTCCCTAAATGGGCACCATAGGGCCAAAGTATAATGTGGCGGCCCGTTTAGTAGCGCCCCCCCCCCCCCCCCCCCCAAACTTTTGGCTTAAATAGTGTGGTGTCGGTGACCCCGTGGACCGGGTTCAGCTGGGTCTGGGTGGCTCTGATTAACTTACGGGTAATTGGGGGGTCCGGGAGGTTTGGGGAGGGCTTGGATGGGGGGTCTGCGGTTCTCCGCGCGGATGCCCGGGTCGGGGTCGGGATCGCCAAAAGCAACCAAGCCCCGATCACTCCAAGATAACTACCAAGATTCAAAACCGTTCACTTTGAAGACTTTCCTTCTAGCCTACACTCCCCACCACAATCGACCAAGTCTTAGGCCTGGTGCTGTACAGTAGTACAGTAGTAGTACAGTAGTAGTACAGTAGTGGTACAGTAGCAGTACAATAGTAGTACCGTAGTAGAACAGTATGGTTAGGGGGTTTAGGCTTAAGGGGGGGTTCGTGTTTACGGAAGATTTCGGGCTTCAGGGCCAGGGTTTTAGGGTTTGGAGTGGGGGTTTAGGGTCGTGGGTGCCTTAAGATTGACCATCAGCGACAGGAGCAACCCCACCAACAGAAAATCCCCCGACCCAAAAAGAAACACGCATTAATTAGGCCGCCCATTTTTTTGGCACCGGCTCGAATAAGGAAAAACAAAACGCATTAAATGATCCCACTTTATTAAAACGGCCGCCACATTATACTATGTTTCTCTCTGACAACATGGACCCTCAGGGATATGGCGCGGAATGTGTCGGATTCTTTGTTGCATGTGAGCTTTTCTTGAGAGTGAGGGAGGGGATGGGGCTTGGAGCTCAGGAATCAGGGCTCGGAGATGAGAAATCCCAAGAGGGTCCATATACACTCCTATTATGGAATTAGGCTCCCCAAAACCATAGTAGGGATGGTCTTTTGGGACCTAATTCCATAATAGTAGTGTATATGGACCCTCTGGGATCATGGGCTTGGGACTGGAACGAAACTGTAACTGAACCTTTCGGGCTGAGTAGCTTTAAGGGCACCGCGAGGTTAGGGGTTCAGGGTTCTAGGTGGTTTTAGGGTTCATACAGAATGTACTCATATAGTGTATGTTTTGGCCCTAAAGTACCTATGTAGAGCATACAGAGCTCTACATGAAGTAGTCGGTTGGACATAGCCGAAACAGGTCAGCGCCGGAGCGCTGCCAACAAATCGCAGCCACACTGGGCTCCGCAGAATATATGAGTTCAGCGGCTGCATTGGCTTGCACATAAGCCAATTGATCAGTTTTGCTAGGATGAGGGGGGGCCCTTGGGGATATAGACCCTCTCAATAAGGTCCCTTGTAAGAGAGCCAAGAAAAGGGCCAAGAAACAGCCTAATACTACCAAGGAAGTGGGTCTCTGTATTAGGAATTATTAACAATGGAGACTAAACCCTAAACCCTACCAGTGGCCCCAAACCCTACAAAACAGTAGGTTATGACCCGTTACTTAGAGGGTAGAACCCTTAAAACGGTAGGTTTTCGGATCCCAAGGTTAGCCCTATGAGAGAGAGTGGGATCGGCCTTCCAGTCGTGGCCCTCACAGGCATGGGCTTCGCCAATGGCCACGCGGGTCCCATTCAAATTGCCAAGGAACTCCTCCAATAATGTAGGGGGGCCCCGGGCCTTAATAATTAGAATAGGGTTCCCTTTAAAAGGGGTCCCTTTAAAGGGGTCTACTTGTAAGGGCTCGAATAGTAGGGTTCTATAGTATAGGGGCCTTAATAATTAGAACAGGGAATACTTGAGGAACCTAGTTCGGGGGTGTTCCGCTTAAGGTGTACAGTCTAGGATTTGTAGGGCTTAGGGTTTAGTGCTTAGGGTGCCGAGGAACTTCTCCCATACTGTAGGGGCCTGAATATTCAGAATCGGGTTTTGGGGCCCACTCTATTATAATTACAAAAAGGACCCCCAAAAAAGTATCGGTAATTATTTAGGCCCCTGTATTAGTCTGGGTGGGGCGGGGGGAAGGTTGATTTTGAAGTTTAGGGTTTGTAGGGCTTGGGTTTAAGTTTAACTGGGTTTAGGGCTTCAGTACATAGGTAGTAACGTGGCCCGGGGACTCCTTCCCGACGGGTTTTGCAGTTTCAGTTTGCTGTTTTATGGTGCTTTCAGGAATTTTGGGGCTTGGACTTTGGGATTCAAGTCGTTTTGGGTCTAGGGCTGTGGTTGTAATTCTACAGGGTGTTTATTACGCCTATACTTAGCATAGTAAAACGCCAAATCAAACCGATACAGACGTACATTCCATAGTTTTCACACCGACCATACCGACAATATCAAGTCTAGATCCAGGAAGCCAAGCCGCGCACCTTCCAAAGCAGAGTACGGCATGTGCTTCGGGGGCGTCTTCGGAGAAGCCGTCGGATCCGCAGTTACTGCACCTGGCTGAGGCGCGTTCTCTGCTGTGACTCCTGAAGAAGCCGCCGGATTCGCCGTTGAGGCATCTGGCTGCGGCGCACCCTCTGCTGGAAGCGCACTCCCTGCTGGAAGCGCACTCCCTGCTGGAACCGCACTCTCTGCTGGAACCGCACTCTCTGCTGGGATCGCTGACCCCGAAGCTTCCAGCTCCATCATAGCAGCCCCATGTTCCAAAGCCGCGCGACAGCCTGCTTTTAACTCCTCGACTGTCTTTGTCTTCGGCGCCAGAGGTGGCGCCCCCAAACCATATGTTGGGAACTTTTGGCGGTGTCTTTGGAGCGAGGGAACCCGGAGTAGTCGAAGGAGGCTCCACTTTACCCATAGGGACCCTTAGGCGGGTAGGGGAGGGGGGGTAGGGGGCGTTAATGCCCATAATAAGGACCTAATAAGGCCTATTTAAGAAAGTATAGTCCCCTACCCCCCTCCCCCCTACCCCCCTAAGGGTCCCTATGGCTTACAGCGTCTGTAGGTTTGAGGTCGGAGGCTCGCCACGCTCGGCGGTTCCTGGGAAACAGGCGCTGCAGCATACACCATGAACCTTAAGGCCCTAACCCTAAGGCTCAAAATGGCCCAAAAGCCTAACATAATATGGTCTTTAGGCCCAAAAGCCTTAAAATATGAGTCCTTAGAGCCTTAAGGTAAGGGTTCATGCACCAGTTCATGGGCCCAAGAAGTCTGCGTTTCCACTTCTATACAGGTTTGTACAATCCCAACACGTGTACAGTGCACTCATTCAGCTACTAAGCTAAAGTTACTGTATAGGAACCCCCGTCAGGCCCAAGTATACGCATTGTAGGCATATGGCCTCAGCCCTCACACTCCCAAACGTCAAAGCCTATCAACCCGTAAACCTTAAAGCCCCCCACAATCTCTAAACGACGAACCAGGACCCTCCTTGTACACTCAAACAGGGGTATATGGTCCCAAATAAGGGGCATTTAGAGTCTAATAGAGGGTAGATGGAGGGTCTAGGAACACCCTCAATCCCTCATAGTTGCTTTTAAAGTTCATCTTGAAGGAATCTTCGAAGGCATCCTGGAAGGAGCCCTTCCAGGAGCTCTTCTAGCTAACATAGGATTTAGGCGGTTTAGGGTTTGGGGGCCCTGTAACCCAAAACCCCTAGACCCCTACAACCCCAAAACCCTAAACCCCAAACCCCTAAACAAACTCGAAGCCCCTCCTCGGTACGGGCCCGCTCGATGCAGACGGCGACCTCCCAGGGACACTGGCGAAGCTCGTCTTCTCTTATTTGGGTCAGCAGGGTTTAGGGTTAGGGTTTAGGGCTTAGGGTTTAGGGCAGTTTAGGGTTTAGGGTTCAGAGTTTTAAACTCTAATCCCTAAACCCTAAGCCCTTTAAGCACAGAAACGTACCGAATGGAACCGGTGACTTCCTCATAGTTTAGGGTGACGGGGGGTTTCGGGGTTGAGGGTTTAGCGGTTTGGGTTTAGGGGTTAGGGGTTTAGGGTTTAGGGGTTAGGGTTTTTTTGGGTTTAGGGTTTAGGGTTTTTGGGAGGTTTTGGGTTCTGTAATCACGATAATTAAGGAAAAGCATGCTGTCTTTGGTGGGGTCCTACTTGGTGGTCCTCAAGCCTGTTGATATTTGCAAGTTCTTGTGCTGTCTTTCTTAAGTCCGAAACACAGAAGATAGAAATTGCTGGATTTTCAAAACAAAACTGGTGAGACTGCTGCAAAGCTGCAGGGCGAAGGGTGTCGAGGTTGCAATACCGTAGGTACGAGTACCCTATAGTAAAAGCCCAAAAGTTGGAAACGCCATAGCCTCAATCCTTAAGAGTAATGTATAGGGAATCCCAGCACTATTTGGCCTTAATCCGGTTTCCAACTTTCTGGGGTTCACTATAAGCCTAAACATATCTACTAAGTACACCGAAGGCCAAACCTGGTGACCTGGTATCGATGGGCCAATATTGGAAACGAAGTGTAATCAAATCTATAACCCGAAACCCTCAATAGAGCACAACAGACCTGAAATGGCCAGGTCAGTTGGGCCCAGTAGCCTCAAAGTCGGTGTCCTTAGATTTTTCAGATTACAGACTGCCAGTCTGAATCGCCAGGCCCACCTGAACCCTCCGAAGCCCTACCCTGTTCTCGTGAATGCCCCATACAAACACAGGGGCTATATAGTGGCTAGACCTACCCAAAGAAGGTGTGTTCTGCAGGGCCGAAGCAAACTTTAATCCCAAACTCTGACCCTAAATCCTGACGACCTCAACACCACCTGAAGGACCACATGACCCTTAAAAGTAGGGGCCCTATACCCATATACTATGAATCCCCATATGGTATGTGGACCTTAAACCCTTTTAGGGTTCATATCGTCCTTAAGGTACGGCGTGCAGACGGACTTCCGTATCACAGGGGCCTTAATTTAGTTAGAACAGGGTTTTGGGGTATATTGTACTATAAATATACTAAGGCGCCCCTCAAAAGTATAAGCAACTATTAAGGCCCCTATGTTACAAGGCAAAACCCCAAACCCTAAACTCCAAACCCCTGAACCCTAAACCCCTGAACGCTAAAGCCTAAACTCATCTAACACATAAAATAAGACCCTTATAGAAACCCTTATAGACCCCTTTTTACAGAACCCTTTGAAAAGAACCCTATCAGGAGTAGACGCCAAAACCCTAAACCCTAAACTCTAAACCCCAAACCCTAAAAGGAACCCTATAAGGAGACTGGCCTGCATGCGGCTCGGTGCATCCACACGAGCTTGGACTAAGAGCCTGTCGCCACAGTGGCTTTGTCGGCTCGGGGTGTCGGGTTCAGGGTTTAAGGTTTCGGGTTTCATGGAGATCATCGAATTTTGGAGTCAAGGCTTCAGAGAAAGATCGGGGTGAAGGGATTGCATGAATTTGAGTTGGGCATTGGGGGTTGAGCGTTCAGGCTTGAGCATACTTACTCACCAATCGATCTGGACTCGCGAAGTAGGTTGTAATTAGGGTTACAGCGGGACGGCCCTGAAACAACGAGCCGGCACATGCAGTGTTCCAAGGCTTTCTTGTCGCCTATCGAGGTCTGACCTCATTTCTGATGGGTGGCCTTGGCTTTAATTGGAAGCTTGCGAAGATATTCTAGTGGGAGGCAAGGAACTATAGCCTCTTCCCCCGACTGTCCAAACCATCCTAGGTCCTCAACGTGATTTAGAACCCTGAACGCTAAACTCCCAACCCCATCCCAAAGGATCCATGTAAACATGTACCCAAATAGTATATACTTAAGCCTTAAAGTAGTCTCTATATTGCTACCTTGGGGCCAAACTATATATTATTTGGGTACATGGATCCTTTGGGCATTCTCCCACATTCGGCTCCCTTTTAAGTCCCCCAAATAGTACGGCACCCTTATAAAACGGACGCTAAAAGGGAGCCTAATCTATGTAATCTAGAGAACTACCTATTTGAGTAGGGAGGTGCCTGCGACACACGTCAGCCGAGCCATCGCGCAGCTCTGCCCTGCAGTTGCAGCGGTTGTTGCTGGAAGGCCGATGCTGGTCTGCTTCAGCTGATATATCGATGTATCTTTGCTTTCTATATACCTATGTATAAGTATATACGGTATCTATGCATGTATCATGTTAGTCTGTATGAGCAGTTCTGTAAATCAGGGCCCTCAGTTTGGGGTCCTTCCTGACGGGTTGACAGGACGGACTGAATTCAGAGAAGCGCACACATGTATACTGTAGGGGCAGCAATGACTACATGAGGACCATAAGGCCCTGAAACCTAAAGTCTATTACAAGCCCTTAAGCTCTTTGGGTTTAGGGTTTAGGGTTTAGGGGGGCATTACCATAAACAGGGCTTGCAGGTCTGGGTTGGTACTCCCAAGAGAACCCACTGGCTTGCGGGCTCAAAGTTCTGGGTATTATTCTACGCAGCCCAGGGCTCTAAAGAACCCAAAGTTTTGGACCCTCTCCACGGCGTCTGGCTGTATCCTGAAGACACATAATCAAATATAATCCTCAAAGCCGTATTGGATGCCCCATCTCCATGCTACAGCATCATACATCACCATCCCAGCCACGAGAAGACAATATGTGTTGATGCGGCCTAAACCCTCACCCCCCCCCCCCCCCNTCCAAAAAAGAAATCCTCACAAGGCACAAGGCCTCGCAGCCAGAAGCCAAATCTTCCATCGGAGATGCCTCCAAAAGGCTCCAAGGTGTGGGCTTAAGTGCGTAGGGTTTCGGGCTTTAGGGGTTTAGGGCTTAGGGTTTCGGGCTTTAGGGGTTTAGGGCTTAGGGTTTCGGGCTTTAGGGGTTTAGGGCTTAGGGTTTCGGGCTTTAGGGGTTTAGGGTTTAGGGTTTCGGGGTTTAGGATTCAGGGGTTGAGGTGTAGGGCTCTACCGGGAGTTTCAATGCATTTATGGGTCCTTAACAATGGGTTGAAATCTCAGTGGCCAAAACCAAATTCGGAAAGGTTGGGTTGATTTTAGACCCTTAGCCCCTTGACCCTGAACCCTGTCGGTGTACAGTTACGCTGCGGCCCAAAATGGCCCAAGAGCCTTATGTAATTTTTGCTCTCGCGTCCCGGGCTCCTACACCCCCCCCCNAACGGGGGGATACCATGGGGTGGGGGGGGAGGGGGGGTGTGGCAGCCCTGCATCAAAAATTCATAGGGACCCTTAGGGGGGTAGGGGGAGGGATGTAGGGGGACTATACTTTCCATAAATAGGCCTTATTAAGTCCTTATTATAGGTATTAAGGCCGCCTACCCCCCTCCCCCCTACCCCCCTTGGGCTCCTTATGATATATTATGGTCTTTAGGCCCAAGTGCCTTGAAATGTGAGTCCTTGGAGCCTTAAGTCCCCTGATCCTTTAAGTAGACCCTACCTTTGGCCCACCCAAAACCGACCCTTTAATAAATTATATATAGAAACCATAATAAGGAACCCTAAAAGAGGTATAGAAACCATAATAACGAACCCTAAAACAGGTATAGAAACCATAATAAGAAACTCTAAAAAGGTATAGAAACCATAATAAGGAACCCTTTAAAGAGGTATAGAAACCATAATAAGCAACCCTGAAAAAGGTATAGGTATAGAAACCACAATAAGGAACCCTAAAAAAGGTATAGAAACCATAATAAGGAACCCTAAAAAAGGTAAACTCTAAAAAAGGTATAGAAACAATAATAAGGAACCACAAAAGAGGTATAGAAACCATAATAAGGAACCCTAAAAACGGTATAGAAACCATAATAAGGAAACCCAAAAAAGGTATAGGTATAGAAACCACAGTAAGGAACCCTAAAAAAGTTATAGAAACCATAATAAGGAACCCTAAAAGAGGTATAGAAACCACAATACGGAACCCTAAAGAGGTATAGAAACCATAATCAGGAACCCTAAAAAAGGTAGGTTTTTCCGGCCACAGGTAAGCCCTAAACTCCTCATGGAACCTTTAGGGAGCCGTTAGAGCCTTAGGGTAAAAATATAGAATCCTATAGGCCCCTTGAAATAAGAGTCCTTGCAGCCTTATAGGGTTATAACATAGAACCCTAGAGATCCCTGAATATATATGGGAGTTTCCGAAAATAGGGGTAGCTTGTTTGGGGGGTCCTTATAGTAAGGATCCCACTATTTAGGGTACTATACTAGGATCCCCTATTTTCGGAAACTCCCATATGAGTCCTTAGAGCCTTAGGGTTAGGTTTAGGACTTTGGGATTCAATCTTCCGTCAGCAGGTTTAGGGCTGGCCCTAAGGCTCCATAAACCTACACCGTACTCTGACCCTGAGGTAGCTCTTAAGCCAGGGATCCCTGGGAGGTCCTGGTAGTAAGGGTAGCTTTTTAGGGTTCCTTAAAGGGGTCGGCAATGGATTCTATAACATTTCTATAAGGGTAGTTCTCTAAATTAGGGTCCCTTCTAGGTCCCCAAATGTTACGGCACGTGCGGAAGAAGGACCCTGAAAGACCCTTGCCATGAGGCCCAAAATGGCCCAAAAGCCTTATATAGTATGGTCTTTAGGCTCAACAAACTTAAAATATGAGTCCTTGAATCCATTAAAGGGTACTTGGGGTGCTGGTTAATGGACCCTTAGGAACCAGAGCCCTCAAAGGGCTTCGGGGCGCCTGGGGCACAGCAGCGCGGCTCGGCCAACGCTTTGTCGGCACCTGGAAAACACGCCGTTTTTTGCTCTTTGTGGTTTGGGTGTTTAGGTGCTTGGGGTGTGGGGTTGAGGGTCTAGGGTTAAGGTTAAGGTTCAGGGTTAAAAGGGCATCGGTGATGTGTGTGTGCACGGCACGGAAGTCGTAGGGTTGGGGTTGAGGACAGCACAGAGTTGATAGGGGTATGTGCTCTTGGGCTTCAGGTGTCTCACAGCAAGCCCTCCAAAAAGGGATACCCCACATAAAAGGTAAAGGGGCTTTGTAAGCAGAACATAAGATAAGTGGGGTTACAATTAGGATGTGACCTGTTAACTCACCTAGACCCTACCCCAAGGGTCCAAGTACCTAATAATCATATACTCTCCACAATCCTAACCTACATAACTACTATCCTAAACCCGAGTACCTAATTATTGGATCCTTTGGACCCTTGGGGCTAAACCATAAATCCAAAGTTCCTGGCCGAGCGGCTGCTGCAATGCACCTTCGCGGCTACAGGCCGCAGCTACCTGCAGGGCTTCGCCAGGTCCTTTCTTAAAGGTGGATGGACTTAGTAACTAGGGTTATAAGTAAGGTAACTCTACTTACAGGTATATGATTTTTACCCCCAGTTAAGGTACTTAATTATTTCTTTACCTACTAAGTCCCATGATCCTCCAAGTATACGTGACGGCATGGAGGATCACGGCGGTATATGAATACTAGTCATCCCATCATCCAGATCTCTAAGCTAGGCTTACGAAGGCTGCAAACATCGGGCCGAATCTGAGAATGCCCTAGAAGCTGTTTCCCGAAGGGTCCAAGTATCTAATTTTCATATACTCTCCAAAATGGTGACCTACATAGCTACGATCCCTAAACCCAAGTACCTAAAAAATGTGTCCTTAAGACCCTTAGGGTTCCTTTCTGGGTTGAGGAATGCAACCTGAGCCCCCCAAACAGCCCTCAAGTCCCAAAACGTCGGAAATTCCGGCTCCACTCCGATCCCATAGGGTTTACGGTCTGGGAGTTTCGGGGTTTAATTACCAACACCCCCCCAAGTACCCTTTAATAGAGCCCCTATATTCCTTAATAGTGGGTAGTTAGGGCAGAGTAGAGGGCAGTTGGGGGGTGCTGGTAGGGTTTGGGGTTTGGGGTTTGGACTGTTGCACCCCAAGCCCAGAACCAGGGAGGCTAGAGAAGTCAAAGCCCTGATCGCATCAGATTTACAGTAACCAAGAGGGTCCATATGGGAGTTTTCGAAATTAGGGGACCCAAATATAGTACCCTAAATAGAAGGATCCTTATTATAAGGACCCCAAAACAAGGTACCCCTAGTTTTCGGAAACTCCCATATACACTACTATTACGGAATTAGGCCCCCAAAACCATAATGGGGCTGGTCTTTTGGGACATAATGGTAGTATATGTGGACCGAACTGAATAACAAACGCACAAAGAGGGTTTACCGTTGCTAACTCGATCTCAACTAAGGACCTAAAAGGTTGGATGGACGCATGTATGTAAACATACACCACCTCCTATACAAGCTGAGGGTTTAGGGTTTAGGGGTTTAGGGTTTAGGGGTTTAGGGTTAGTTTAGGGTTCAGGGTACGGGGCATGAAGACAAACAAACTGCGAAGAGTTGGAACCTGGTTAACGGATGATTGGTGCTGGTATTCTCTTTACGTTACCATTGCAGGCATTCCTGGCTGCTACTCTATCCCTATATGGGTCCATGTACCGATACAGTCCATATGTAATATGTACGTTGGGCTTAATAAACCTATATGGGGGACTAAGTTAAGGCCAATTTATATACTGTACGAATACATGGACCCGACGCCGCAAACCCTAAACCCTGAACCTAAGGCTAGAGTGCATGGACCCTTTGTGTATGGCGGACAAAAGGTGGAAGAGTGATACCAGAGGCCTGTGGTTGAGGGCCGAGGGTTGAAGAGGTTTACGATTTGACAGCAGGGACCCCGTCAAATTCTGAATTAAGGCCGGCCAATGCCCTAGCCGGCCAACATTTCCAAACCCTAAGCCCCTTATACTCTAAACCCTAAACCCCTAAACCCTATACTCTAAACCCTAAACTCCTAAACCCTATACTCTAAACCCCTAAACCCTGAACCCTATACTCTAAACCCCAAACCCGTAAACCCTAAACCCTATACTCTAAACCCCTAAACCCTAACCCCTATACTCTAAACCCTAAACCCTACACCCCTAAACCCTAAGCCCTGAACCCTTATACCTTGTGGCCTGAACCGAGAGCCCAAGGCCCCTAACCCCTTGTAGCAATCTTTAAAGCACCCCTGACGGTTTAGGGTTTAGGGTTTAGGGGTTTAGGGTTTAGGGGTTTAGGGTTTAGGGTTTAGGGGTTTAGGGTTTAGGGGTTTAGGGTTTAGGGTTTTAGAGCAACCCCTAAACTCAAGAAGAGATCCGAGCCGCCTCGAAGGCCGCAAAACCCCAAACCGTAAGCTCCCACACGCCCCCAAAAATCGCTCCGAGCCGCCTCGAAGTGGATCTTCCAGTGAAGCTCGCTGCAGATGCTCGCAATGGCACTCGGAGCGTAGTCCCTGAGATAGGGTTCCTTTAAAGGTTCCGTTAAGGCCTCCTAGAAGGGGTTTAGGGTTGAGGCTCATGTAGTATATACTTTGGTCTTAAAGGAATCCCTAAGATAGTCCATTAAGGCTTCCTCACATGGGTGGTTGTCAAAATCAGGGTCCTTTTTTGGATCCCAATTTTAATACGGCACCTATGATGTAGGGTACCCAAAAAGGGGCCATCATTTTAACAACCACCCACATAGCATATGCTTTGGCCTTAAAGGAATCCTGAGAAAAAACAACGTTCCTTTGAGGGTTTTGTGGATGTACCACAAGTGGGTTTGGTATGGGTCAAAGTTCTCTGCACCCTGAATGCACGATCTTTGGGTTTAGGGCTTAGAGCTTGGGGTTTGGAGTTGGGGTTTAAACGAGCTTAGGGGATTAACAGTTTGGCGTGGCTACAAAGTGCAGCGTATGCAGTAACTATTCATCTACCTACGCAGTATGTACTTTGACCTGACAGGGCTCCCTGTCTTAAGAGTTACCTCAGGGTCAGAGTATATGCTATATAGGTACATAGACCCTTAGGGTTAAGACGCATGGCAACATTTCGGAGTCACTAGGTCTACTGTTTGGCCATAACTCTCGCATCGAGGTACCTTCAAACTGTGGCTGTAAGTACCCATGAACTTTCCAGGGCTTGATACAAAGCTTTTGGCTGAAGTAGGACTAGCCCTGCAAAAATGCAAACAGTGATTTCATGGCTGCGACGTAATTGGGAGAAATCAGCAATGTGCCTCATATACACGGACTGCAAAGGGCGGTGTAACCCAGAAACGGTGTTTCAAAATGCTGGCGAGACTTCAACCTCGTGATTCTGCGTTCTAGTTAAGGAGTTTAATTTAATTTACGCTAAGGCTCTAAGGACTCATATTTTAAGGCTTTTGGGCCTAAAGACCTTTATTATACAAGGTTTTTGGGCCATTTTGAGCCTTAGGGTAGTAGGTTCTATGGTAAATAATATGGTTTCGTTATTATGGTAACTGAAAATATATCCCTTAACAGGAGCCCAGTAGACCCTCTAACCCTGAAACCCTAACCCTAGTTGAGCCCCGTTAGCCTGTCATACTAAGCGCCAGGAGACACTGAAGACTACACCAACCCTGCTGACAAATCGGTACATGGATCTTATACAACAGTAGAGTAGACTGAGTACACCCTAGAAACCTTGAAAATGCGACCGAAAAGCTGGGTACGAAACCGGGAACCCTTAGCTCAAGCTCCCTTAGAGGCTTATAGAGGCATGCTAAGACTGATATTCTCAAGGCTCCCTGGGAGTTTCATGATAATAAAATATAATAAGTGAGGCTAAAACAATCCCTCAGCGCACTAAAGTTCGAGGTGGCGAAGCCACGGCGTTTCTCTAAGCTGCCGGCTTCACTGCCACAGCTCCGTGCAGCTTCTCCGCTTGGCGCAAAAGAACGAACCTCAGAGTACCGGCTCCGGCCTAATGGATTCAAATTTTATGGGAGTTTCCGAAAATAGGGGACCCTAATATAGTACCCTAAATAGCAGGATCCTTATTATAAGGACCCCCCAAATAAGGTACCCCTAATTTCGGAAACTCCCTTGTAGGTCTAGGGATGTCGGCTTATGATTTGGGGATTTTGGGGTGTAGGGTCTAGGGTTTAGGGTTTAGGGTCTGGGGGGGTTTCAGGATCTTAGGGTCTTAGGGGTTTGGCCGTTTAAGGGTTTACGGTTTGGGGCTCTTCTTGGGCCTTTGGCTTTGGGGTTTGGGTTTTTTTGGAGCTTTAGGGTTCACGGTTTTGGGGTTTACATTGTGGGGCTTTAGGCTTTAGGGCTTTTAGGGTTTACGTTGCGGGGTTTCAAGCTTTAGGGTTTGGGGTTGTAGAGTTTCAGGTTGTAGGGGTTTAAAGTTTTAGGGTTTGGGGTTCTAGGGCTCGAGGGTTTTAGGCATTGGTTCTCACCTTTCCTATGGAAGAACCCACGAGTTAGGTAGTAGGGTGTAAATAGGATAATGGTAATGTAGGTCATCGTATGTACGGGGAATGCATGGCTGCTGCCGATAGTTTGAGTACTTGGATCATTAGGCTACCTTACAGTAGAGCGCTAGAAACTGGATCACAGAAAATTCAGGTGACATGCTCGTCGTTGTCCCACTGTCCTATCCGATCCCTTAAGGTTGGTGGAATGACAACTTCAATTTTCGGGCTCATACGCTAACCCTAAGGCTCAAAATGGCCCACAAGCCCTGCACAATATGGTCTTTAGGCCCAAAAGCCTGGTGAAAATATGAGTCCTGGGTCCTTGGAGCCTTAGGGTAAAAGATCAGAAACTGCAGCAGGCTATGGCAGTTTCAGGAAAAAGAAGCGTCGCATCCGCAAGACACAGATACATGGGCGCATGTTTCCTCTCCTCTCCAATTAGCAGGGCCCCAAAAAGTCAAACGTGTTGCTAAGGACCAAAAATACAATCTCAAAAAGTAAATACAATCTCAAAACGTTAAAGCTTTCCCCTTTGGGGAAGCAAGTTTCCTGGGGAATGTAACCACTAGGGAATCCTCAAATGCGAGTCTGCCTCACTTACCCTACTCCATGCAAGCTTGTAGTTTCTACTTTGGCCATAAGTACCTATGAAGGGACGACTTGGCCCTCATAAGCAATAAGATTTTGGTGAGCGGGGCACATTACAGGAAACGTCCAACTGTCGGCTGCTGTTTTTGTCTTACAAGGACCAAAAGACCCTCTCCAAGGGTCCATGTGCCCATACCCTAAGGGTCCAAGTACCTGATAATCATATACTCTCCAAAATCCTAACCTACATAACTACTATCCTAAAACTGAGTACCTGATTATCGTGTCCTTTGGACCCTTGGGGATATAGCATATATACTTCGGAGCTAGGGTTCCTACATAGGGACTACTTTACGGCCAAAGTAGATACTGCACCAGTACATGAAGCCTTAGGCTGTGGTGATTGAACCTGAAACCCTTTTCGGGTACATGTCGTCAGGTCTGTGACACTCTCACGACGGCCGAAGACCATCTGAGCATGTAGTGGGGTGCATGTTCGTCCATCATGAGGCAGATGGACGAAGCCCTCGCCACGGTTCGCACCTTTTCCTGTCGCAGCACTTCGGCCAAGATCTTAACCATCGCAGCGCATGCGATACGTTGGCCCTTCCGTTCTGCAAAAACGTCTTGGAAAGGACTCAGGTGACCATTTTTGAGCCTAAGTCTAGTCCGTAAGCCCGTCAAACATTGTCTGCAAGTCTCCAGAAGTTACAGAAGGTCCTAATTCAGCATGGGGTTCAGGCTTCAGTATGGGTTTTGGTGCATTACCCCCGCAAGCTCGGTTGCCCCTACCCTGAACCCTCGAAGTAAGGCAAATCGTGTAGTATCTCGCCGATGCTGATACCTTGGACATTTCGACAACAGGGGGATGTGGTCCAAATACTCTAGACTCTGACTATACCCTCTTAGAACCATCATAAACATAAATTGTTTAGTATTGTCTTGGGTACATATATATATATATATATGAACAAAAGCTTCAAAAAATCATAAGGAGACTATCGTAGAAGCCTACCTGGACTAGGGTATTGGGGTGTACCCGTGAAGACGAACTCCCAAAGCCATCCACGTAGCAAGCTCTTCGGGCCCAAAAGCCTTAAACTACGGTTGATGGACAAAATCCTGCATGACCCTAAGGACCCTAAACTATGGGAATTATGGTATATTCCTTATAATGGGTCATGCAGGATTTTGTCCATCAGCAGTATGACTCTGGGCCTTGAGGACGACATGAACCTTAAAAGGGCTTACCCTAAGGGTCCAAGTACCTGATAATCATATACTCTCCAAAATCCTAACCTACATAACTACTATCCTAAAACCGAGTACCTAATTATCGTGTCCTTTGGACCCTTGGGGTTACGGTTCAAACACCACGTATGGATTCATAGTATAAGCCTATAGGACCCATTTGTCCCCAGGGTAGAGCCTTAGGGCAAGCCCTCATCCAGCCGTTGACAGTTCAGGTATTAGAAGGGTCCATGTAGCAACATAAGATATACAGGTCGCATTTTCGGCGCCTACTTGAAGGCCACAGCATATACCATAAGAAGCCCTTATAGAGCGCTTGCAGGAGCCCTTTGAAGGAAACCCTTCAAAGGAACCCTTATGGGCACATGGACCCATACTGTAGGAGATCCTCCGCCGAGGCCGGCGCCACAAAGGTCCATACTTCGGACAAATCCTAAGCAGATTGCACTATCGAGAGGCAACTTTGGGGTTCAGGGCTCGAGTCTTTTGTTTGATCTATGTTCGGGGGCTCGGGTTTCTGTCTGGTTCTTAGTAGGGAATGGCGGAATGGGTTATGGGGACTATTATTGGTGATTATATAGCAACTACCAGAGGATCTATCCCCCCATTCCCTACTAAGCACCAGGGAGGTTTAGGGTTTAGGGTTCAGAGCTTCGGGCCTCGGGCTTCGGGCTTGAGGGCTTAGGGCTTTAGGGTTAAGCGTTTGGATTGCGGGTTGATGCTTAGTACAGCATTAAGGCTTATGGGGCTTATGGGGCTCAAGCTTGAATTTAAGATTCTACTGCCTAGGGCCCGAGTTTCGATTTGATGGTTAGCCACAGATAGAGTTACATCTTGGGCTTGACTTCGGGTTCACGCTACTATTGGGTTTGGGGTTCGGGTTGAGAGTGTATAGCCCTATAGTCAAGAAACCTGACCCCAAGGGTCCATGCGTAAGTGCTGTGGCAGTTCCGATATAGGGACTTTGGGCCCAAAGTATATTGAGTTCATGGACCATTAGGGTTAGCATTTGTCATGGACGCGAAGGGAGCGCAGCCTGCCCTCAAGAAACTTGAGGGCTCATTAGATGGATATCATTATACAGTTTATACACCGGTTTGGGTTGTTCCAGCACTCCTATATCAGGGTTTTGAACATACAGTGCAGGAAGGGAGGCCTGATCCCGGCCCCAAGCTTACTAAAGAAAAGAATCCAACACCTTCCATGCTCCAACGCTTGGCTTCTACTACTCTAGTCGAAAGCAAATCATGGACACTCTCAAACTACTCCCGCTAACGTCTAATACGACTCTTCTGTACCCAACCACTGTATCACGAGGTACTTCGGACCCTTGAAACCCCTTACATCTCCTATACACCTTGCTGAAACCCATTCCACAAGAAACAGAGAGCGAGAGAGAGAGAGAAATGAAGACACACCTTCAAAACCTGTATGTGCTAAACCCTAAACCCTAAAACCCTAAACCCCCTTGAAACCCTGAAACGAAGCCTACAGACTCCCAGTTTCCCTAGCATTGATTATCAAGGACCTGGATTCTGAGCTCTGAAGCCTTAAGCTCAAACCCTAACGCCTTAATATAAGAGCCTTAATAATTAGAATGGGGTTTTGGGGCCCATTATACTATAACTATCAGAAGGAACCCCCAAAATAGTATTGGTAATTATATACTTAGACCCCTATAGCAAACTCTGAAGGGTGATGGCTCATGCTGGGGTGGCGGCTGTACACCCTGCTCTGCCGTCTCCAGAGCCTCGACCGCGCACGGATTGTGGTGAGGGCCCGAGGGCCCAGTGCTCATAAGGGGTTGAGGGTTTAGGGTTTGGGGTTTAGCGGTTTAGCGGGTCAGTGATGAGGTTCCGCAATCCGGTTTGCAAAGTCTTTAAGCGGTGTTGTATGTATGAATACTTAAGGAATTGGAATCTCAGGCTTACCTTAAGGCCTTAAGGCTCGAAGGAGTCAAAAAGAAGTCACATGTCACGGCTCTGGACCTAATATAGGGGCCTTAACAATTAGAATAGGGTCTTGGGGCCCATTATGCTAGATTTATAAGAAGGAACCCCCAAAACAAGTATTGATAATGATTTAGGCCCCTATATTATTTCAACAATGGGAGTACATTATAGTGAACCCCAGAAAGTTGGAACATCGATTTAGGATGATTCATGCTGGGATTCCCTTTACTTTACTTTAAGGGCAGGAGGCTAATGATGTTCCAACTTTCTAGCTTCTACTGTATATGATTATATGGACCCTTATACCCTAAACCCTTATAGAAACCTTGTACTACACTTGTAGCACCCTTACATTCCATAATGGTAGTATACATGGACCCTCTGGGTTTCCGTTCGGCTGCATGTCCGCAACCTTCCCATCTCCGGTTCCACAATGTAGCGGCCTCAATAATTCAAATAGGGTTCCTTTAAAGGGCTCTATGTAAGGGCTACTATAAGGATTTAATATAGGGGCCTTAATAAGTAGAACAAGGTTTTGGGGGTTCCTTATTATAATTATAGTATCATATACCCCCAAACCCTGTTCTAATTATTAATGCCCCCATGTTAGCGGCTTTGCTCAACAGCGGTTCATCACCGGCAGCACGTAGGCTGGCTGTCGCACGACCTCTGTTGTCGAAGGGCGTCCTCGTTGTGGGACCCAGACAGAGCCTGGGTGTAAGTACACCCAGAGACTCCAAAACCCCTTCCCCAAGGGTCCAAGTGCTCAATAAAATAGGACTTGGACCCTCAGGGCTTAATTAAGTACTTGAAATTATAATAGGATCCCGAATATGATTTAAGGTATATTCTTTAATTAAGGGGATTTGGGAGTCTCTGGGTATACCCCCAAAGCCCTACTCCAGCCATAAGGCCCAAGCGGCGCCAAGTGGGGCAACACTCATCAATTGAGATGACGATGGTGGGCGTAGGTTGTGTTTTTAAGGTTTGAGGGTTGGGATTTACGGCTTGGGGCTCACATGTTAAGGAAGGTTCTTTCAAACATGGCATAGTGAGCTCTCTGGGTGCCAATCAGAAAGGGGGCCCGTTCTACATTTTGGCTTCGGGGGGTCATGACCATCATTACCCACAGACTGGCACCGGTGGTTTGAACAACGTGTCTTTCGGTGTCCCGATTGCGGTGAAACGAGCTCAGAGTGCCACCTGAAGGGAACGATACAAATCTCATGGCCCTTGCAGTACCAACCCACTCGGCTAAGACAGAGATGCCTGGCTTCAAGAAGTGGGCAATGCATTCTAAACCGTAACCCGCCTTCTGCCAGTGGCCGAGGATGCTCTCAATGCGACATGCCTGGTATTCTGGGTTGCGTGAGATGTTGAAAAGGCTGTGCACAGCGGTGTTCCCTAGAAGCCAAAATGCCAGCAAACGCAGGGGTGCGGGGGGCCTGATAGATTGTATGGTCAGGTAGATTGGCATTCTGTTTACGTGCCGAAGCAACTGTGAAACCTACACCTCAACATCAACAAAAATGTAGCCATGAAACTCCATTTACCCATACACCCATACAGTATGTGCCGTAGTCCTAAAGTACCCACACCTTTCAAGGTCAGAAAGCGTTGAGGAATGTCAGGAAAGGAAGACACTCGTACAAGGGCACACTTCGTTTAAACCCTAAACCCTGACCCTATTGTCAACCCTGAAACCAAAGTCCCGAAGCCGAAAGGACCCTAAACCCTAAACTCTACCTACTACCAGCACCCCCCCAACTACCCTCTATTATACCCTAAATAAAACTATTAAGGACCATAAGGGCTCTACTAAAGGGTACTTGAGGGGTGCTGGTAGCTGGTAGACCACAGATTCGCAGGGCTCGACCGCATGCACAGCATCCTGGGGGGGGGGTGTGTGGCTTAAACCGGGTCTATTTGGCAGCTGGATGTGTGTGTTGGCAGGACTCCACGCGCCAGCTGCCAAATAGACCCCATATGGTGTTCCAGTGTGTCTGGACCCCGGGAATTAAATAATTTAAATCCGGGGGCCTCCCCGTATTTAAATT
>BGNK01001901.1:0-124012 GCA_003297005.1 Symbiodinium sp. clade A Y106 | reverse complement strand
ATATATATATTATATATATATATATATTATATATATACATACATATATGCCATAGATGCCGGCTACCCGTGAAATCGCGGTGTCCACGCAGAATTCGAAACCGAACTCTCCTGGAAGGTTGGGTTCTTTGGCTTTGAGGGCTAAGGGCTTCGACATGACTGCTCTTCTCAGCAAGTGACGCAAGTGCATCGTGCCAACAACCGCTGCAGTTCTCTTCATCCTCGTCCGAGTTCGTTTTGGGCGACGGCAGACTAGACTAGCCTGTAAGACCCCAGGTGGGAAGGGATGGGAGAGACAGCGGACTCATGTCGCAAGCATGAACCTGGTGCCGACTCCCAGAACCTGATCCTGACCCCAAAGCATGGAGCATCTGCCTGCCCGAACCTGAAGCTCACTGCAGCCACAGCTGCCCTGCCCCGGTCCGGAGCATGTTGAGGTAGAAGGGCGTGTTGATGAACTGTGCCAAAGAGCCTGGGACTGGGAGGTTGGGGCTTGGCAGGCAACGGCCGGATGATGCTGTGGGCCGAAGGGCTTGTAGGTTCTGAAACTTTCGAGGCCTGGGTCTTGGATCTCGCGTTCGAGGATTTTCCCTGTAAGAGATCCTTACATGAGAGACATCGGCGACGGGACATCTCCGTCGGTCCGGCAGTGGATCAAGGGCTTCGGCTCGGGCTGAGTGCCCAGGTCAGTAAAGCTACGGCGGGCTCCAGCACTAAAGTACCTATGTGTAAGTCTACAGCCCAAGTATACAAACAGAAACCTACATCGTTAGCGTCCCTTGAGTCTACCTAACTGTCCATCTGTTCCTTTTGAAGAGAATCTTTGTCACAGCTGTTGACCCTAGTTGAGGGTCTCTTGCAGCAACCTGGAAAGTTAGTCCGGTCCTCGGCCTGCAATCTTGAGAAAGCTCTTCAATATGGTGGGGCTGAAAGGGTTTGTAGATGGAGCCCTACACAACCTTTCCAGGAACCTGCAGGCAGGGATGGGGGGTAGCAGAGCCAATGCCCCAGACCTCAACTACTTGGTGTTACTCTGCTCTGCCCATGGCCTGTCGCATGACCTACCGATACTTAAACAGTCTCGTCCTCCTTCATAGTCTCCTGAGCCCAGTATTCTCTTAAGCCTTTCTTCAACATGCTTGCTAGCTATCAACCCTAAACAAATACATCCCACCAGAAAACACCATTAAACGCGAACCCGGAAGCCCCCCAAACCCAAACCCATAGAGCCCAGGACGCGAAATCCACAGTAATTACTGGAATTCCTTCAGAAACCTGAAAATACAGACCCTTTGCAACAAACCTTTTCAGATCCCTGAACCCCAAACCTAAAAACCCCAAACCTTCAACCGTAAATTCCAAACCCGAGGCCCTAAAGCCCTAAACCTTAAACTCTGAACCCGAAACCTGAACCTCTAAGCCTTAAGCCCTTCAAAAACTCTAAACCCTGAACCTAAGCCCAGTTCAAAACAGGAAGCCCTGATGCCGCACAAAGCGCTGGGCCACCTTTGCTGCTATTCGTCGGCTGCAAGGCTCGGGGGGCTGTAGGGTTTTGGGCTTTTTTTGGCGGCGTGGCTCGGGTCCAGAGACGCACTCATGGGGTTTCGTCGCTCACTCTCGCACTAGGCAAAGCTCCACACAATCCGGGCAAACGGATGGACATGACCCTAAACCCTAAACCCTCCTAAACCCTAAACCCCAAACAATACAAGGAAGGGCAGCATCCAGTAGCTGTATTCACCGGATTTGGGGTTTGGGGTCTTTCTTTGCATCTATGCTCTTCTTGTAGGGTTTGGTACTTTAGGGCTTTGAATTTGATAAGGTTCATAGGTACAGGGTTCTGGGGGTCTTGTAGCTCTATGGGGCTAGGTTTAGGGACTTGGGTTTTCAGGACGACTTGATGACCATGGCAATGGGGATGAAGATAACTCATGTCTTCGACATCAGCATTTCGGCAGGGTCGGCCAGTTAGGCTGCAAACTCTGCTTGAACCCTAACTCGAGTTGTGGATGTGGGATTTCGGCAAAGGTTCGAGAAGTCTTTTTGGGGCCCGGTCACGCCTTGTTCCTCAAAGCTCGGGTGTATGGCGCAGTGTAGGGAATTCACAGCATAAGCAAAACTCACCCTCTTGTTGGGTGCAGGTGCCCTTCGCCCAAACTCCTCAGCTTCACCCCGGCCATAGCAATCAAGAACGAGTAAACACACTGACTCGAATCACGACAGCACCACGAGTGCTCTCGTGATGTCGGGAATCCGTATGAGTACAACGATAGGGCAGAACGAACAAACCTAAACAGCCAAGGCTCTGTCTGCGCCTCTTCTGTCGGTGGCGCATCCTCCTCCTGTGATTTAAGGCCTATAGGTTCTTAGGATTCAAAATTAGGGGTTCGGGGTGTCGAGAGGGGTTTGCCATCAGGTGCGGGTTCCTTCGTTTTTCGGGTAGGGTTTAGCTTCGGGCGGTTTAGAGTGTAGGAGGTTTCGGCGCTCACACTCGGACAAGCCAGGCGAGGCAAATGGTTCGGAGTCTGACGAGTGAGACTAATCTAGGGGACACAGTCATGACTGTGGCAAGCAACGAGCACAATGCTAACACATAAAGTAACTGTATCTCTGCTGACTGTATCCCACCCCAGGATCCTGCGGAGGCTTACAACGGGCAGATCAACGTAAGTTCGAGATAATTCTTGGGGTGATATAAAGCTGATCAGAAAGGGAACAATAGTTTAGAGCCGGCACGACTCGGGAAGTATAGCATCCGCCCATCAGTTTAGCGCAGCTACTCTAGCATAGACCCTGTTGGCCTAATGCAGAATGAAGCTACGAATGACAATACATCTACACTACAGCGCTCGGACTATGTATAGGTGAAACTTACTATGTATAGGTGAAACTTGCTGCTCACAGGAGGTTTAGGGTTTAGGGTTTAGAGTGTAGGGTTTGTTCAAGGTTTTGGGTTAAGATTTGGCTTCAGGTTCTCAGGAGCACAAAGCCCAAACTCCAGGTCTACGGCCTGGGATCCCAAAGACTTAAAGCTGCCGCAAGCCTCCACCGGTAAAGCCCAAAGACCCGAAAAAAGGAGCCCCACCTTAGAACCTTCCCCAGAAGTACCAAAGCTAAAGATGGCCTACGGGCAAACCTCGAAGCTCCCACACTTCCAAAGACTGTTTGGGGTTCAGGGGTTTCGGCGCTCACACTCGGACAATCCAGGCGAGGCATCTTTCAGGGGTTTAGGGCTTAGAGTTCGTTCAGGGTTACGAGCCCCCTAAATCTGAAATAGGTTTGAAAACGGGGGGGGGGGGGCATAGCTTCCCGAACCCAAGCATGCAACCCTAGTCCATAAAATGCTGCTGCCCTAGACCCACAAACATGAGAACCTGCGAGTTATATAGGTCCTGAACCGAAAACTCCTTGACTTTTGTGTGTTGCCAAGCCGCCAAACTCGGACCCTGAAGACCCTATAACCCAGAAAACCCGGTTGTGCAACATGTGTCCTTGCCATCGCGGCTCGCCAGGCACCGTGCCACCAGAGCTTCCTGGAAACTCAGGTGCCTTTGGGCAGACGGAGTTGAAAGGTTCGGCCGGAGCATGGAAGGACGAAAGTTTGACGGTTCAGGGTTAACCATAGCAGCTTAGCTGTTTTTCTCAGACTTAATCCAGACTTCAGTTTTTGGTATGTCGGGTTTCGCCCCTGTCGGCGTGTGGATACTGTGTTTGGGCCAGGGTTTCGGAGACAGACTTTAGACTTAGACTCTGTGAAGACAAGGCGGAGTTATGAGGTCCAGGGCGTTCGGCGTTGTACTTAGGGGCTTTCGCATTCTGGTCTTCTCTGTGCAATGTTGTTCGGAAGGTTCCTTCGGGTTCTGCTCGAGGTGGGAGTTCCGCAGCTTGGGGTTCGCGTGGGGAGGGGTCAACCCGTAACCGGATGCTCCGGATGCTTCCAGCGTTGTTTACGGGCCTGAGAGCCGAATCCCAGCCCTACAGAACCTGACACTCGAAACCCCTCAACCCTCAAACCGGGAAGCTCTATTTCTTCCAAGCCTCCCATCAAAAAGCTTTAAACAAACAAACAAACAGCCCAAACACCTTTGAGTCTTTAAACACCACCCGAACGGAGCCTTTATAGACTCGAACCGCTTTTGACCACTAAGTCTGTGCAACACCATTACAACAACAGACCAAACTGAGTACACTTCCTTCAGAAAAACGAACACAACATTGAACATAGACCGACAAACGTGCGCAATAGTGTAGGGCGTTTGACAATTACAATAGTTCTTTGGGTAAACTGTAGTATGGTCATTATGGACATAACCCTACACCCTAAACCCTTAAACTGTAATATGGTCATGGCAGGGAGCCCTGGGGAGTAACACGGGTCATCATTTTACGTCGGCCTGAACTGGAACTCGGCACCCTCGCCATCAGACAAGACCTTCACGAAAGGAACCTCGCCATTCTCCCTCGGTAAGCAAGGTTTCTTAAGCGGTCTAATGTAGGAACCTGATTAAGAAACCCTGGGTCTTTATTAGGGTTCCTTATATGAACCCTACTATTTGGGTTTCTTAATCAGGTTCCTACACTATACAAGCCTCAGGGTTCCACATGGGTTCGTAAAGCTCAGGAGCTACTGTAAAATTTCTAGAGTGTTCGGGTTTCGAAGTTAGAAAGCCTTTGTCCCGTGTCTTCCACAGAAGGCGTGGGAAGCGCGAAGGGTAGGCTTAGGATTTCGGGGTTTAGCATTTATAGGATTTCAATTTGGGGCTTCAGGTCTTGGCGGCTTGAGGGTTTCTTAAGGCTTCGGTTTGGTGTTTAGGGTTCAGGAACGTTCAGGGTCTAGGGCTTTTGGGCTTTGCGCTCTCGCAACTCGGACAGGCAAGACGAGAACAACTTTGAGGTTCAAGTTTTTGGCTTAGGGGATTTTGGTGGCTGACCCCGGCTTGCTCCTATGAGAGCAGCCCCGAATCTCCAAACCCTAAACCGCCGAAGTTTCAAGAAAGGGGTTTGGGGTGTAGGTGTAGGTCTTTTTTGTGAAGGTGTGTGAAGCTACGGAACAGATATCTCCGAACAAACTCCACGGCACGACTGTAGTGTCGCCCCAAGCTGCCGAACCCGCAACATCTTGCAGAAACCCCATTATTAAGAGTCCTGACAAAACCTTCCGCATTCCCTCTACATCTGCTGCACCTGAAACCTGAAACCCTCAATGTGCCCCCCACACCCAGGAGCTGCAAACCACGTGCTTATATGATCCAGCCGCACGCAGGTCAGCCACCGTCGATGTAGCTCGGGCGATGTGGACAAGGCATCATCGACGTCGTGCTGCGTGAAGATACCTTGAGGGTAGTTCGGCGCGTTCGTATTGGTGCAGGGGTGGGGCTTGTACAATAATGACGATGAGGGCGCTTGTTAGCAATTTGCTGGAAATAATCGTGTTTATTCTGCTCGCAGCTGTCACAATCCTTACCGTTACGGCAAGTGTCAGTTGTCGTGGTTGTTAAAATCAGAAGCGAGCATTATTATGCAAATAAACGACTGTCCACTATCCGTGGGTTCATTTTAGTACGATGGGACCTGTTGCACTGTTGCTATTGTTTGTGGTCCAAGTTTTGGAAAGAGAATGAGAAGTAGAAGCGGCAGTCTCAACAGAAACAGCCGTCGTCGTCGTTGTGACAGGAGAGTTCTGGACTCCTTTTGAGAAACCTCGGAGTGAACATCGAAGTCAGTCCGTAACCCCTGACCAGAAGCCGTCAGCGCAACCCTAAACCCTAAACCCTAAACCGTGCGCTCCAAGGAGCGCTTCTGCCTGAAGTGATTCTCCACAGCCACCTGTCGAAGAGCCCGAACGAAGCGAATTGCAAAAACCCTAAACCCTACAGGAAACCCTATAAAGTTGGAAACCGGATAAAGGTCAAATAGTGCTGGGATTCCCTATACATTACTCTTCAGGATTGAGGCTATTGGGTTTCCAACTTTTTGGCTTCTACTGTAAGGGTTCTTCATTGTTAGCATAGGGTTTGGGGCCTGGGGGGACCAGCTATAAAGAGACAGGAATCTGCAACTCGGGATCTTGCTGTGCACAAGAGTGAACGGATCCTCGCCCACAAAACTCCAAACTCGAAATGGTCCATCGGACGAACAGTTACAGAAAGCCATCAAGATTTTTCGTAAATGCTCTACGGACCTGGAGCGCGCTGACAACATCGGTACTTCTCTTACTGAGTGTCTTTTTTTGTTTGCATCCGGGCTTGGGAAGTCGGCCGGGGAAGGTGAAAGGAAACAGCAGCATCGCGCCAAGCTGCAGCACTACTGGCTACAGTTCATGATCTTACGATGCCAATGCTGACTGACGACTTCACTCAGTCCTAACCCTGAAATCCCTGGCGCCCGATACTTCCCGCCGCTTATAAGAGCCGATCTGGCCTTCTGCATCATCTCCCAGATTGCAGCGACTTCGGCATCCCCAGCCTGCTCCTGTTAGGGCTTCAGGCGTGGGGTTTATGAGTTTGGGTTTGTATTTCAAGCTTCGGGTATTGGGTCAAGCTTCGGGTATTGGGTCATAAGCCCTCTACCGCCATTCATGTGATGGCTTCCGGTATGAGATAAAGGATATTCCTTAATTACGGGCGAGACATCTGTCACAGGCCTCCTTGAGGCTGCCCAGCAGCATGTTTCGGAGGCCACGCTCCTAGGAACTTCTTGGGTTGAGGGCCTTCAGATTCTTTCTTCGTGTTGTCTTTCGCGCACAGGGTTGGCAAATGGAGGCTTTAATGGCTGCCGGATGCCTGCTAGTTCTATGGAGTTGTCTAGGTAACCCAAACCCTAAACCCCTAAACCCCAAACCCCGGGCTTGATGCTTGCATGTTGCGCGTGAGGGCCTAGGGCTGGGCTTTGAGTTGCGTGGCTTTATCAACCAAAGGGGATTAGAAGCATTGGCTGCAAGCCGTCTCTTGAAATCCCGCAAACCCTAACCTGGACCCCAAAAGTATGTGGAATAATGGCCTTTTTATGGGTATTGGGTCATTATTCTACCTACTTTTGGGGGTTTGGGAACCCACTGTGCAATTGTCCAGTTGGAGTTTGAAGCTGGCAACCTGAAGCTCCAAGCCCAAAGCCTGACGTTCAGCATAAATCCTAAACCCTTGAACCCCCAAAAGTAGGTAGAACAATGGCCCAATACCTATAAAACGGCGATTCTTCTACATACTTCTGGGGTCCAGGAACCCTGGAACCCCAAGTCCCGAAGCCCGAAACGGCTAAACCCTAAGCGAAAACCATGAACCCGCCTGGAGCCCTCGACCTACGCTTTGACTGGTTGGGAGAGTCCAGATTCAAGGTCAGGGTCTTGAACGGTGTTTTCACTATTGCGTCTTTAGGAAACTCTCCGGGTAATCTCAAGGGCTTCAAGTTCTGGGGTTAAGGTAAAGGGGGTTGAAGGGCTTTCGGGCCCAATGAACCCCAGAATCCCACCACATGACCGGCCACCCAACCCAAATCCCACTGGAAGAGGCATCAGAAGGCAACCCACAACAAGCACGAGCAACACTAAGAGTAACCAGACGCTCAGAGAAGAGATGGTTTTGCGCCATGTCATAATTGCATCAGCAGACATGGAATCCACCACTGGCCTGCTATCCTCAGGCGTGCATGTCTGAACTGCTACAAACACAGTGCGTGGCTCTTCGAACAACGTCGCAGAGCAGGAACACGTGGTGGGTTGGAACACGCGACTGCACGCATACAAAACCCCAAGCTAAAGCAGGTTGCGTGTGAAATACTGCATGTGGGAGCTTGCCCAGCAAGCAACTGATTTCCTACCTTGATCTCCACACAATTTTGCACAAGCTACTAAGCGTGGACTCACTCGAGTTTCAGGTCGGAAACTCTCTGAAGCCAGACTTCTATCGAGGGCAGACGCGGGCCGTCAAGTAAGACTTCGAGTGCTTCGAGCTGTAGCATTTCTGCGTACGCCGACCGAATACAACACACCGCATCGTAGGCTGCTTCGCTTACCATGTCCGCATCACCCACAAGCAGCCGTGCCTTGTTGTGCCTCGCCCACATGCAGAAATGCTGAGAATTGTTTCTTGCTGCGTCGTAGCCTCCGAAAGAAGTGCCGCTCTTGCTCATCTTGCTCATAGCGCATTCCACAATCTCCCAGAAAACCTCGGAGAGCCGCCCACTCCGTAGCAGGGAAATGTCACAAGCCCACTTTGTCGAGCTTTGCATGGGCGAAACGACTACTTTGTGCGCCCCCCTTTACCGGAACTCAGCGGGAATGCAGCATTTTCCTGGGGCCCGCTGAATTCGATGACATAGTATTTGCGAGGGTCCAAGGCCATGCCGCACTTTGCCGCCAGCTCACCAGTGTGAATCACACCGCAGTCGAGGCGGTAGCCCACAATCTCGCCGACTTCCAATTCGCTGACACGGGAAACGCCTCTTGGAGCCGAAGCCCGCTGAAAAGGTGCGCCGGCAGCTCGAGCCTCCACCGCTGAAAAGTGGCGTGCCAACAGCGCGACCATCACTGCAAGCATCAAGACAAGCCGCTTCTTCTGCATGGCATCGCCAGAAAGGAGTAGCACAAGAGGGTCACGGCACGTGAACTCAAGCTGGTCTTGAGCCCAACGCGATCACGGATGATTTCGGTGGGCGGCGACAGTAAGCATGTAGCAGAACTGAGAGACAAGCACAAGGCGATAGTAGAAGTGGTCATGCCTAAAGACCGAGACTCTGTCGAAACAAGACGACGAGTGCTTAGCCAGTAGAGCAACCGGACTCTATTCGGAGTTCCACAGAAAAGCCCCCCCACAAAACATCGCGGAGAACGCAGTCGCATTAAAGAAGTGCTCTTCTGCACCTGAAGATGATGGAGAACGACTATCCGAGTTCGGTCATGGTCAGAACAAGGTGATCATCTTCGCTGAGCTTTCTTTCCACCAGTGGGCACCGCATCCTGAACTTGCCAGCACATGCCGAATGAGATTTTGAGAAATCTTGTAGAAGCATCAGGCACGGACTCCAAGGGAAAGTCAAATATTCTGAAGCCTGTGGCGTGGCTTGGTTCATCCCAACCCAACTGCAAATCAGGGCACGTAGAGCTCGAGTAGATTGCCCGGCATTTGGCCTCAGTGATGCAATGATGAAGCTGGGATAACAATTCAGCAACCCAGATTCCCAAACCAAGAAAGCCCAAAAGACCTTTCGAATAACGGAAAATTCCTGAAAATGCATTGCCGGACATGAAGTTTTGTCACTTCCACTACGGGCGAGAACGTGGGCACGAGGGGCGGCTTTAAACATGGCGGTTGGCTTCATATTTATGTACTTGTATGTACTGATTTTGTTGTTTGTGTGGGCATAAGGAGCAAAGGGACGTGAAGTGTATGTGTCCTATATGAACTTGTTCGTGTAGAACAACCAGTTCATTTTTTTAGATCCCCCTTCTCTCCTTTGGCCACTGTGGAACATCTGTGACGAATCTGTCAGGTAGTTTACTTGATGTAAAGGGTCTTGTTGGGGCGAACGCATTATGGGTCCAACCAGCTTCGCGCGATTTCCATTTAAAAGTCCTAAGCCCCACGACTGCAATGCTTCAGAAAAATACCTGAGCATACCTGAACCAGTTTACTGAAGTTCCCATACCGACAGCTTCAGAAAGCTACCTGAACTAATACTGAAAGTCCCATCACAATGAATGAAGGACGCCTGCTGAATCAGCGAGCTTGGTAAACCCTAAAGAACTTGAAACACACCCAAACTCTAAACCCCAAACCAGGAACCCCAAATCCTAAACCCTGAAACATTAAGCCCTTAAACCCTAAGACGTTCGCCCTAAATCCTGACCGACTGCATAAACTCTAAACCTCAACCCCCATCCTGGGAGCCGGGAGACTGGAATTCAGCAAAGCCATGGTCATCACGGTCAGAAGCACCGGAACTTCTGAGATCTCCTTTTAAGAGAACTCCACAAAGGCGGCTTAGGGTTTAGGGTTCAGGATTGTTGGATGCCATGGGTCTAGAAACTCTTTCTTCGGGATGCCAGAAATAGTATAAATAGTACCACCTTTCGGGATTTTTGTTGCCAGTTATCTGCAATCAAAGCCTAGACCCTAAAGCTTGGCCACTTGACAAATGACAGGTAGGGCAGGTAGGGGTTCTCGCATCACAATCAGAGTTACCTGGTTCATCTTGCTTCACTTGACTTTCGTCTCGCTCGTTTGCTACTAACCCTAAACCCTACACCCTAAACTTGGTAGAATCCTCCCAGTCGCCAGGTTTACACCTGAAAGACGGCCTGCTGGAACCCAAATCTCTAAAAAGACGGTACCGAAACTCAACCCTTAGCCCGAAACCAATCTCCAAAAAGACGCTTAAATCGCAAGCAAGGATCTTTGAAGAGCTGCATCCGCTGCTCCAGCATGAAGTTCAGATCTGGGGTTTTGGACTCGCACCCAATTTTGCAGGAAAGGTTGAGCTACGGGACATTGGCGGAGAAAAACATGTGCCCACGTATGAAGGTACTTGTATTTGTATGTATCGCTGTATGCATGCCTGTACGCATGCGTGTATGTGTTTCATGACCTCAGTGTTTGGTTAGACAAGCGAATATGATGGCACAGAAGGCAATGGAAACAGTTGCCAGCTGAGTAGCTGTGCTCCATGTCCTGTCCGTAGGTATTGCGTAGCCTGAAGTGCTGGCACTGGCGGGCCAAAACACAAGATATCTTCGGCAGCGGGGCCTAGAGCGCGGGGCAATGAACTCATTAGCAATGCTCGCTGCCGAACTGCTTAGACGTCAGGCTGTGGACAAGTGCGTGTGTTCGTAAATGCCAAGGCCAAACGATCCACAGCACGAGGGCCTAGATCGCACCGGAACGAACCAGCCCGCAAACAGCAAATTGCACAGGGTGTAGATTAAGTTTTCGGAAAGTGGAAGGCAACCTCCAACAAGGTCCTGAACGACGACAGGCCACTTCGGCTGGTGATATCTGCGGAGTCAGGAGTTCGTGCAGCCAAGGTCACTCCCGCCGGAAATAGTCGTAGAAGTCATGGGCGTGGCTCGTCTTAGTGCTGTTGGTTTCGAATGGTTTCGAATCCCTCACCCCGTGCCTCAGACCCTGACCTCTGTAGTGTATGCACTTCTGGTTCCAACGCAGAACGACCTAATTTAGGGCTAGAACAGGGTTTACAGCATATTACAGTAAAATGAGCTTTGACAATATATCCAAGCCCTAAGGCTATATGACTCAGTAGTAGGGAACCCTACTCAATTACAACACGGAGCCCTACATACGGTATAGCACTATCATGCGGTATTGCGGGGCTTCTGTCGGAGAATTGGCTAGCTACACAGCAGGACAGGGTTTAGGGCTTTAGGGTTGGAGGCTAAGGGTTTCTGCTGGCCTAGGCCTGAAAATACCTACACCGAAATTTCTGCAAACTCTCAACTGATTTATGACGATTTCTCGCTAGGAGGTTCAGGATACCAGTCAACCCAGCAGCACTTTCAGGGTTGTGACCTTTGTATTTCATCTCGAACTTCCAAATCTCTGTGCGCACATAAATGCAACATCCTCCTCACTACTACTGAGTCGCTGAAGCCCTATTCATCCAACAGCCGTGAAGGCCCTACCCCCAACGAAAAGAACCTGAATTCCCGAACCCTTGCAACCACCCTCACCAGAAACCCGAATCCAGCTCCAAACTCCTCAACCTCACGTCTCAAACTCTGAACCCTGCACCCAACCCTAGGGCCCTAGGGTCTCAACCCTAGAAGGAATGCTCCGAGATGAGGCCAGTTGCTTCGTTGTAGCCCAGGATCAACCTGAAAATCAGTGGCAAACGCCAATGGAAAGCAATAACACCACCTCTACCATCACTACCACTACCACCAGCACCGGCAGCAGCACCAGCAGCAAGCAACCAAAAAGTGGTCGAAGTACTTGCCAGCTTTAGAAACAGAAGTAGTATCGTTAGTATCGGCAACAAAAAGCACCAAGAATGACCAAGACGTCTTGAACTACAGACTGACTCAGCAGCTGAAAGAAAAAGCTTGGCAACGGCTTAGATTTAGTTTCGAACCTTTCTGGTCAGGATTTCGCATGTGCCAGTGTGTACTGGTTCAGTATCATGGGCTTTTTAAGATTTAAGGTATTTGTTTCAGGACGTGGGTTGGTAGGGTCTAGGTACCTTCTAAGGTCTACGGCTACGGGTTGCGGAGGTTTGGAGGCTCAATTCCAAGCCCTGAACATAGTGAGCTGTCGGTGATTGCGGGGCTCGATGGGTGGAAACCCAAATCTCAAGCCCAAGATTTCGGCTCTAGTACAAATATCTCTATACGGCACAAGTTTGCTTGTACAATACTCCCCCCCGCAGGACAAGACTGCTTGAAACACCCAAAACCTTTTTCTTGCCAAAAGCCTAAGTTCTAAAAGTAACTGCAACAGCCCGAATGAGAGCAACACGTTCATGTCACATGAGGTCCCAGAGTGCGAGATGCTTGACGAAAGCCTTCGGTGGACATTTCCCTTGCCACCCCCTAGCCCCCCCTGGCCCCTAGCCGCCCCTGCCCCCTGGGCCCCCCCTGGCCAAGTCTCTGCTCACACTATTCAGCCGAAAGAAACAAAACAAACACGCACACACACACACACACACTCACACACGCACCCACACGCACCCACACGCACACACACGCACACACACGCACGCACACACACACACACACGTTACCACATTGTATCATATTATATCATGGCATATGCTGTATGATAGGGTTTGAGGGTGTATGATAGTATATTGTGACGTAGTGGTGAAAGATTTGAGCATGCCAGTCTACTGAGAATTGCAGACTTCCGTGCAGTTTCACCCACCAAGGCAGAAACCAACAGGTGAGTCTCTCACAGTCGGGCCGTGTGGTTTTGCTAGCGCAGTTGGCTTCAGTTCAGGGTTTGGGCTTTTGGGCTCTCAGCTACCTGGGCTTATCAAGTGTGTGAAGTTTAAGGGCTGTCTCTAAACCTTAAACTCCACATTTCCAAGACAGGAGACTGGTGGTGGACCTGCAGCTCAACAAAGTGGGAGATCTGCCCGCCTCAGAAAGGGAGCTAGGTTTTCTTGATCTAGCTGCCTGGGCGATTTAGGCTGCGGGTCTTAGGGCCTAAGGGTCAGAGAAAGGTCCAGAACAGTCAGGCCAGTTGAGGGCTGCTGCGAGACCCTGGACCCTAAGCAATAAGATGAGGCCTGACAAGAGTCCCGACTGAGATCCTAAAAGCATGACGTGCAGCCAGGTCTTAATCTTCCAGTGCTTTCAGCAGAGCAGTTACAACAACAAGTTTATGGTTCGTAGACTCACATTCAAACGCGCACTCTGACCCTTGTTTGCGGCATACTTGAAGGATCACATAGTCGTAGATACGAAGATGAGCCAAAATGAGACGCCGCTCCACTCGTGCGCACGAGATGCTTATCAGAGCTACAAGGGGTCATACTGGAACTACGAGGACGACGGAAGCCAGCATTCCTCAGTAGCAAGTTGCATGAAAGCTCCAGGTTCAGCAGCACGTTTCGGAAGCGCGATGGATCGCTGTCCTCCATGAAAACTTTGGTTCAGGATCGCAGTGGTCGTGAAACCAAAAGCCCGCAACTTATCAAAATGCCCGAGAATTCAGCCCATAAGTTCTATAAACTCTAAGAACCTGCGCACAGGCTTCTTGGGTGTCTAGTCTCCGTGTCCACATGCCAACTAGCTCTGACTGAGGCAAGGTTTCCATGGGGTCTGCATGTGGCGTGACCGGGCTTGTCTCGCTTTTCAGGCGTCCAAATACCTAACAGATGTAAACCAAAGCTGACAACACTTCCGATTTGATTTTCAAGTTATCGTTACGTGTAGAGTATGTGTGCACTTGTGCCTTCGAGGGCACGCTTTGAGCGTACCGAGCGTCGGACTTATCGCAACATCTCCTTACCCCGTAAA
Source organism: Symbiodinium sp. clade A Y106 (assembly GCA_003297005.1). Lineage (NCBI taxonomy): Eukaryota > Dinophyceae > Suessiales > Symbiodiniaceae > Symbiodinium > Symbiodinium sp. clade A. Next base: position 110,044 of record BGNK01001901.1, on the reverse strand, counting down.
CTCTGTCGACAACTATTTGGGGCTCGGGCTTCCCTTATTCTCGTATTCCGCTCGGCTATGTCGGAATCGTGAAACCCCTTTCCAAGCTGGGCAGCTTGTGGGGTTGAATCATTTTAGCTCCCTTCTTGCAAGACAATGGCCCGGGAAGACTGAATCCAAACCTCCACACCCCAACTAGGGTTGGGGCTTAGGGCTTTTAGGGTTTTGGGGGTCGGTGTTTAGGGCGTGTTTAGGATTTAGGAGACCCTTGCGAGTGTGTGAGTGTGCCTTCGAAGAGAACTTGTTCTTCACGCGAGCAAGCTCGAGTTTCACCGCCTTTCCGTCCACCTTTGAGGGGGTATTTGTTAGGGGCTTACGGAGCTTCAAGAGCTTACGCCGTAGGGTTGAGGATTGGGGTCCTTATAATAAGGATCCTACTATTTAGGGTACTATGTTAGGGTCCCCTATTTTCGGAAACTCCTATATAAGTAGCGGCTTATAATGGTCTAGGATTTCGAGCACAGCATCGGACCCTGTCAAACCTGTGCCACACCGTTTGGGTTTAGGGTTTAGGGTTTAGGGTTTCGGACATTGTCAAACGGTCGTCGGTTTACAAGCTGAGCAGCTGGGTGTTGGTGCTGTGTCGGGTTTGCTCATTATGACACAATGAAGATAACAATTCCTAGCAGCTGGTCTAAGGTGTAGGTACTCAGGAAAGGAGGCAGAATCCGGTCAGTTTGGAAAAAAGGTGGAGCATTTTGCTGCCAAACAATACGCTGAAGACTTGCATTATACTGTATGCTTGTGCTTGTCTTCCTGAAAATAGGGAGGAAGAGGCAGACAAAGAGACCGCCCATACAAGCTGGTCCTTTGCCACAGTTGTCGCAAAAAGAGCACCGTCACTACCCAAAGAATAGCCAAGTATGCCCATGCCTGCCACCGACCAGCAACTAAGTGAAATCTTCCGGAACGGTGTAGGGCTATTTGGAATTTCAAGGTCGGTTCTCAAACATGCATGAGACTGCCCGAACCTCGTAGGGAAAGCCAATGGCAATCATCTCCAGAAATGTCTTCATCTGCTTGCCACTGCCTCGGACAACTGTCCATCGATAAGAAGCACCGCGAATGGTATTCGGTATGTGGGCCCCTGGTGGTAATTAAGGGATTTCGGGATTCGTTGCTGTGACGGATCTGTGGCTGACAGGCGGCTGCAAACTAACCTCGCTCGGATCACATCCACCACGTTTGCTTCAGCCAGATGCTCCTGGCGGAAGAACGATGGTAGAAGGTTCGGCACGTGTGCGATGCTTACCGGGGCGTAGCAGCTTCATAATCATTTTGTCATTTCCTGAACGGGTAGGGTCAGATCTGAGAGGATGGTCCGCAGTGTCACGGGCTCGCATGAAAATCGCAATCAGGCGTAGTCGAAGATTCATATCTCCCAATAGGAATATCTACCTGGGATTCATAGCTGTCAACACCTACTGCGCACAGAGGCAGGAATCACGCTTCGGGTTAATCCGCTGATCAGACATAAGCATGTATGTAAGTATTTGTATGTACCCATAGGCTCCATAGTAGTTCCGTTTTGGGGTTCATATTTAGAATCCTAAAAGGTAATCCCAAAAAGGAACTACTATGGAGCCTATGGGTATTCAGTAATTATGCAGGTCGTAATTTAAACTTTTGGGGGGGGTTCCCTCAGGCAGGGCCTTCCTGAGTTGTCTGAGTCTTGTCCTGAAGGCATCTACCCGAATCTACCCCAACACGAGTTCACTGCGCGGATAATTAACACCAAAGGCGATGCAGAATTGAAAATCGAACAACTCCCAACGTTCGCATCGCATGTGCTTAGCAACAGTTGGCATGTGGGAAAAGTCCCTGCCACAAGCCCCGTAACCCTCGACGCAACAGGCGAAAGTCGAGCTAAGAAGCCCTCCAAACCCCTTGAAGCCCAAACCCCCAAACCCTATAACTAATAACTAATAACCCTGTACCGGAAAACCCTAATTCCTAAACCTGTGCACTTCGGTCCTTGAGAAGAAACCTTGGCCTGAGATGCTTCAAAACTACACGAACCACTTCAAAAGCCAACGAAACCCTCCCTATAAACCGACTCATAGACGCTCTATCAAGACCGAGACCCTAAACCCTAAACCCCAAGCCCTAAACCCTAAACCGTACCGAGCTGACACCGCACACGAGGCACCCTAAAAGCCCGGGCCTTGAAACGGTCGGCATAGTCGTCAACGGCCTGCTCCCAGACCCAAGTCGGAGCTTTGGGATTTGAGGATTGGGCTTTAAGGTTTAAGGGTTTAGGGTTTAGGGTTCAAGGGTTTAGGGTTTAGGGTTGAGGCTTTAAGGTTTAAGGGTTTAGGGTTCAAGGGTTTAGGGTTTAGGGTTGAGGCTTTAAGGTTTAAGGGTTTAGGGTCTAGGGTTTAGGGTTCAAGGGTTTAGGGTTTAGGGTTGAGGCTTTAAGGTTTAAGGGTTTAGGGTTGAGGCTTTAAGGTTTAAGGGTTTAGGGTTTAGGGTTGAGGCTTTCAGGTTTAAGGATTTTTTTTTGAATGCAGCGGGCCCTTTCTCCTGCACACACGACCCTGCCTTGTGACAGGCTTGCACAAGGTACATTAACAAAGACTTCTAAGGATTTAGGGAGTAAGGATTCGAGAGAGCTTCGGGGTAGGGTTTGAGGACTTAAGAGTTTTAGGGTTTACAGTGTTACAAATTACCCAGACCCCTATAGAGTGTTTAATTTCTGGCCTGGTTCGGCACTAGCGGTTTGTCCCTTTCCATGGGCTCCTTAAAATGTGTCAAAATCAAAGTGTTTAACGATAATGCCTCATTCGAATAACTATTTACCAAAAGTGCAGTTCTACTACAATGGTCCTGCAACATGCCCCAAAACCTTCTTCCAATTATTAAGGCCTTTTTCGGACGCTGCAGTCTTTACCCTGGGGCTTCAAGTAATCAGATAGTGCCCACTTTGGGGTCTAAAGTCTATATATGGGTAGTTGTCAAAATCAGGGTCCCTTTCTGGGTACCCTAAATAATAGGTGCCGTCTTATAATAGGGACCCAAAAAGGGACAATAATTTTGACAACCACCCATATAGTACCTACTTTGGGCCGTTTGGAACCGATGCAGCCTTCTCGTGGACCCGCACGGGATCCTTCAGTGGGCCAAGAATGAGCTCGTACTCGGTGGATTCCTCGGGGGCATCCTGCAGCAGTGCGCAATCGAATTTGGATCCTAGGATGGTAGGCACGCCAGACACTCCGAAATCGAATCATCATCCCATTTTCTGCGTGCCAGCTCATTTTAATCTCTACATATCCGGACAACTCAAACTTGAGGGGCTGTGGAAGAAGCAAGGGACGACCAAAGTGATGCTTAGACCCGGAAGAAGATTCGGGATTTGTGGTGCGCTGAAGTCTTGACAGCTGACCCATTAAGTATATTGAAGCCGGAACCCTTAAACTCGCGAGGCCTTGCCCTCCAACCTGTCTTTGGCGGCTTTCTCGGTGAGTTTGTCCTGCCCAGGGCCATGCTATTGATGCTGACGCTGCTGCTGATGTTTATGATGATGCTGATGACGAAGGTGATGATGTTCTTGTCGTTGTTGATGATGATGATGGTGGTGGTGGTTATCGCGACGGCTGTGCTAAGGACCAGCATCCGGCAAGTACCCACGTGCTCCGATGTTCCCAGTTTGGAGAAGCCAGTCGCCGAAACAAAGCCGTTGTGAGTAGACTCGTAGGACGGAGAAAGCCGTAGGGACATCACGTCTTCCCTAGGCCTAAGTTTTCGGTAGTGTTTTTGGGTAACCTTTCGGAATGTCAGCTGTATGTCAAAGCTCCACTATGATTTCCTGACTAGCTCTGACCGTGGGTCCTGGACGTGCTGGCAAAGTGCCTTAGCCGGCCCAAATTTGGGTTTAAGGTTTCGTCTCTCACTCTCGCACACAGCAGGCAAGGCTCATTTAGGGTTTAGGGTTGAATTATGGCTTCTACCCAAGGTAGGTGTGGCGCTTCGGGCTTAGCACACGGCCCTCCCGCACCCGTCTCCCCGACCCCATAAATCCTGGAATGGGGTTTGCAGAGATAGGTATTTGGTGAGAGCACATTCACGATTCAGGACCAAACAGCGGAGTTATCCAGCCAACGTCAGTCGTTTTTGTTTATTCGAGCTTGCGGTCAAGTCGTCTTGGCTTCGAAGTCCCTGAAGCCCTTGCGGCCTGGTAAATACAAGGAGGGTTGAGGTGATGCCTATGAGACGGAAGGCAAAAACCTAGGCTCACGTACTGCAGTGTCTTGCGGGGACCGTTGAGCGCCTACTTCCCGAATCAACTCTGACAGGTTTGGGGTTGGGGCTTAGGAACACAGGTTCTCAAACAAAAACACTGCAATAGCACAAACGAAAACAAGTCATGCCTCCACCATGTGTCCGCATACGAATTATACACAGGGTGGAGGGCTTACGGAATCTCACAAAGGCCTGAGGCATATGGCATAAAGTGTCCGAGAATGTCAGGAACCCAACGCCTTCGACTCCACAAAAAAGCACCGAAGCCCTAACTTGCGCGGGGCCCCAGTAAAGCAAGCACCACCCCACCGCCATCAAGGCACGTTCACCGTCTCCTGCAGAGTGCTTGGGTACACATGACGGACTATTAGCCCTCTCCTTCAGACGGAAACATGTTTTGAGAGGGCCTTGTTCGGACGAACAAGGTATGGAATGCCAGGCTTACAGGAGTTCGTCCTTATCTCTTGTTCTGTTGAGCTCCGGTGATCCTACACCCGGGTGTTGGGGTTGGTGGTTTGGCTTTCGGGTCTCCGACTGGTGCAGCTTCAAGGCTTCGTAGAGTTCGTCTGCTTTGACACCTCGCGATTTGGGATTTGGTGTGGTCTTCAGCTCAAGCTTAGTGAATCCCAACCATTCACACTTCGGGCGTCGAAGGACAGGGATTACGATTCGCGGCCGCAAATGTGGAGAATTCATTGAAGGCTCTAGGGTTCTTAAAAAAAGCACTGAAAAAGCATAGGTTGAGCTCGATAAGCACAAAACAGCATACAATGCCCGTGTAAAACCCTCCGAATACATGTAATATCCTTCTGGAATGCTGCATACAAACTATGGATCGTCTACTTTCCGGGATGTTGGTTGTGACAAGGTCGACGGTCCCAAGCCTTTTTTGGCCTATGTATATAGATACAGACTGAAATTGATATTCAGATTTCAGACTTGTACATTGTCCAACATCTAAATCCTAAGCCCTAAACTCCCCGTCTGTCCAACCTCGAAGATGGACTAACTAACTACTAACTACTAACTACTGAGAGGCACTCAACCCCAGAAGGATCGTTTTCTTCTCCAACCTCGAAGATGGGCTTTAAGATACTAAACCCTAAACGCCCTAAACCCTAACCCTAACCCTTAGCCCTAAACCCTAAACTCTAAACTCTAAGCCCTGAAGTCTCCCTCCTCGAAGATGGGCTTGAAGTACTCGGCAGCAGCCAGGAGCTGATCCGTCACCGACACGACCTTCACTGTCTTAGGGTTTGGGCTGGGCTTCACATAGCGGCTTCATGTTGTGTTGTGTAACGGGCTTTACAGGGGTTCAAACAGGGCTTCCACTTGCGCTAAGAGAGACGGGGAGAGCAGTTCAGAATTTGAGCTTATTGCACATGTCCAGAAGTATCTAGTTGCCCGCGGGGCTTGGGAAAGTGGACTACGACTACGAGCCTCCATGTGGGCTTGCCTTGCTCCGGAAGCCTGTTGTCTCAAGTCCGGCACCACGCTGAAAATAAACACCTAATATGACCGCCACCTTCCTACCACAGCTACCACACCTACTGCACCTACCACTCCTACTACACCTGCCATACTCCTACTACTACTGCTACTGGTGGCACTGGCACCGATACTGGAGTTTCAAGTTGCGATAAGACAACGAAAACAGGAAATTCGAGAGACCCGCAAAGTTAACCCCGCCTGTGGCCACAGGCTGGTGGTTGACATCGCCTTCTTCTCCGCCAGCTCATAAAGCTTCCTACAGGTCGCAGAGGATAAACCGAATGGTTCAGGCTTTTACGCTGGTGCGTTTCGAAGCCACGCATGAAGCGAACAAAAACAAGAAGCACACATGGGCACGGGTACGCCCAACCCATGATACTAACGGTTCTAGTAGTAACCTTATATAGGCCCCTGCATGATCCTCGGGATTTCAGCTCGGGGCCAACTATGTACTGGAAGCCTTGTTCCCAAACGTCACTCTCTTCAGGATTGACAACCCCGGAAGACCTGCAACGCCGTAACTGTGGGCCTTACCAAGATCCAGGAAGAAATGGGAGCCGCGGTCAGAAACTTAGTTTGGGAGGCACATACGGGAGTTTCGGGAAAAAAGGGACCATAACTAGGCTTGATTTAACCTAAACCTCTAAGCCTCACAACGAAATCCTTGGCACATCGACCGAACCTCAGCCTCCAGATATTTTCCGCAAATTTCCCCCATGCAACTCTCTCAACCTTGACATTTGAGCTGATACCGACAAAAAGCAGCAACCGGCCCAGCTTGACGTAGGAACCGACATAAATTCGGGTTTAGAGTTTAGGCTGTGCTTCTATGGGTTTACGGCGTAATTTACGGTTTGGGGTTCGGGAAAATCTACTTGATATGGTCGCACAACTATACCGTCGAAGCCAAAAAGCTGTGACGTCGCACTCCCTCAACCCTAAAGCCTAAAATAGTGGCAAAAGGATGACAATGTGTCAAAAACCTTCCGTCGAGGTTCTCACTTTCCGGGCTTTTGCTCTCTTATTTCTAAGGCATTGGTATTACACGACGGCACTTTGGCTGAGTACAACACAAGGCTGTCAGGGTTTTTGCTTATTATGTACTGAGGCTAACATCCCAGACTTCCTCGACATCCGCTGCGCCTGGCAAGGGAAGGGCCTGGAGGAAAGTCTTCTGTCGCAGGGAACGTCTCCTGGCAGGGCTGTGGTGTTAGATTTTTCAAGTCCTACCTAAATTACCTAAACCCCTTATGTAGGCTTCGGGGGTGTCCGGTACACTTACGGATTTCCTTCTTGGGGCTCCTGGTGATAGGAATGTCCGCCAAGCTGCAGACTTCACGACGGTTCTCGTTTAGAAGGGGCACAAACTGGGCTCTCAGGGTGCCCGGAGATCCCGAGAAGCGGGAAAAGCCCTCGGTTCAGGCTGTCAAGCCGCCCCGGCCTTGACAAAACTCTCCACCTCCTTCGCCGGCGCGTTCTTCTCAAGGCGCGCGTCAAGCTCACCTGAGTTGCATGTCGCCACGTTTACCATTTATTCACCCTACATCTTCGGCAGTAGCACCCACCATGAAGATCCTCTACTCTTGCCTTCGGCAACCTATCCAAGTCACCAGGCGGACACCTGCACAAGCTAAAAGTCTGCTGTACTTTTGCGGCGACGAGCTTGGCACGCTTATTCCGCTCACTGCGCGCTGCTGGATTTTGCCTGTGTCATGAAGATGTTTTAGGATGTGCCGCCCGCCCGCGCGCGGATTACACATCCATCCGACCAGATCCTCCTCCATCGATCCCTTTCTGAGCCTGCATAGCTAGCTGGCGCAAGCCCCACCTTAACCCTGCAAAACCCGCATGCTTGGGTTTCCGCATATGGGCTGCCGGCATATGTCAGCAAAAGGCTTGTCGTTTTGTTGAGGTATATCCTAATTTACAGTCCTGCAACCCAGAAGTGTGTGGAGAAACTTGAAGAAGCCACAGTCCATGCGCTATGAGACGATTTAGTCATTCGCTTCAACATAATATGAACATGTAGATAAAACCAAAGAATAGAAACATCCATACATATGTATTATACATATACACATATGTGTGTGTGTCCGCATATATAATGTATGAGATTTTTAGTCTCGTCCTTTGGGACCACATGAAACCAAAAGGGGTGAGGGTGAACCTGCCAAAACGCGTTTCCGCAGCTACATGATTCACGGGCCCCTTTCGGTATACGGAGTTCCGCAGAGTGCAAGAGCTTCGTAGCACAACTCCGGCATGGAAGCACAAACTTCAGCATGGCCCCTTTGCCGAAAGGCAAGGACCGCCTCCCCTGAAACCGTAATCGCTCACAACCTCTCCACAAGTAAACCTTGAAGATGATGCCCGACCCTCAAATGCACAAAGCAAAATCTGAACCCCAAATCCAAACCCTTTTGCATCCAGCCTCCAACTCCTCTGCCGGGAACCCTACACCTCAGATCCTAAACCCTATGTGGCCTATGTGCTACACCAAGCCTTCAAGCAAGCGGCGAAAGAGGTCCTCAGAGAAGTAGTCGCTTGCGTTCTGCAGATATGTCGCTTGAGGCTCGGCCCCTGCGGGTGCTTGTGGAGTAGGCTTTCATGTTCCAGGATTTGGGGTCAGGAAAGGGTTTAGGGTTCAAGTTTGAGGTTTACGCTCTTAACAGGTTTCAGGTTTTTTCCCTCCTACCTAGCAAGGACGAGGCCCGCATAGGGTTTAGGATTCCGTCTTGTTGGGCTCTTGAGGGGCTCAGGATTTGGGATTCAGACCCTGAGCCCTAAACTCTAGACCTTAAACCTTAAGCCCTAAACTTTAACCCTACCTATAGTCTCCATTGTAGTTCCTTTTTTTGGTTCACCAAAATCTCTATTTTAGGTTCCTAATCATAAAACTGGATAACAAAAATGAACTACAATGGAGACTATAGGTAAACCCCTAGTTCAGGCTAAAGGTTTGTGGCTCTGGGCTTACGCCGGAGAACCGAGGCCAAAAGGCTCAGGTCCAGTAGTATTCGGGAGTTTGAGAAAATGGGGGGTACCTTATTTTGGGGTCTTGATAATAAGCACCCTACTCTTTGGGTACTATATCAGGGTCCCCTGTCTTCGGAAACTCCCACTTAATGCTAGAAATGGTCATAGAAATAATAACATGAGCAGTAACAATAACAGTAGCACCAATTCATAGTAGTAATACTAATATTAAGAATTTCGACACTCAGACTCGCACGCAGCAGGCAAGGCTCAATATTTAGGGAATGAGGCTTCGAGACTGCGAGTTTGTAGCTGAACTTCAAGGCACCAGGTGCGGGGCTGAAGGCTCACAGGAAGTGTCTTTTCAGTACATCCTAGAGAGCCCAATACCCCTTAGTTAAGGAATATGGCTTAAATTATATAGGGCTTCATATTATGATTTAAGGTATATTCCTTAATTAAGGGGTCTTGGGCTCTCTGGGATTCTGAGTATTGGTTCGACTCGCACACTCGCTCACGCAGGCACGGCTTCGCGAAATGTGGTGGCTGCGGAGGGCCAAGCAGCTCATGGGGGTCAACATTTGACGCCCGTTGGTCAAAATGACTGTAGCAAAAGGGATCTGGCGGGAGGCGAGCCTCTCTAGCACAGGAATACGGGAGCTCAAATCGATAACCGAAGGCATGTTGCCAGTAGAGGTCGTGCCTCCAGCCGGGTCCCTAAACCCTAAACCCAAAACCCGGGACAGTGGAGCCCTGATCCGTGCGTTCACGCACTTCCTTGAGGATCTCGATGAGTCCCACCCCTCAAAGGCTCCATGTACCTTTATAGTACGTAGGTACTTAGGCCTTAAAGGGGTCCCTATATAGGTACTTTAAGGCCTAAGTATATACTATATGGGTACATGGAGCCTTAGGGTCCACTTGCAAAGCCAAGGCCTTGATGATCTCCAGGCTTTCGGCCCGCTGAGTCCACTGGCGTCTGGGCCTATGGCCTGCCGTGCCTGAGTAGGGTTTAGGGTTTAGGGGGTTCGTCCGTCGTAGATGCCCCCTGGTGGACCGATTTGGAAAACGCACACCACATATGGCCGGCCTGATTTTATGCCTAGCTTGAAGAAACGTGAGGTCGTCAAGGCTGGGTATTGTGAGCAAGCACGCAGAACTTTCATTTCAGCTGCCACCCATACTCCCGAACCTGCTGCTTGTGTCTTGATGGAGACAGTCGTAACTACTATAGGCGCCTTCAAAATTAGGATAGGGGGGCTCATCATACTATAATTGTAATAAGGAACCTCCCAAAATTATTTAAGCCCCTGTATCAGGTGGGCAAGGCTTTCCTTTGCAGTACACCCGAAACCTAGCAAGCCTCCTCTCCGAGCCCTACTTGGAGGGTCATGGGCAGTTATAAGTCGGGTTATAATGAGGGTTATGGGGTTCCTTTGATGGCTCCTTTAAGGCTTCTATAGGGTTTTAGGGGTAGTTATAAGCAGGGTTATAAGTCCCCGAATAGGTCTTACTAGTATGGCTACAGTTGCCCTACTTCTAACTATCCATGAACCCCCAAGTAAACCCCAAATCGTCAGCGTAGGCCGTAGCTGTGCCCTAAAAAGCCCGAAAAGCAGGCTGGCATTTGGCGTCAAGGGTCGAGGATGGGCGGTTTAAGGCTTCAGGGTCTACAGGTTCAAGATCTAGGATTCAAGGTCTCGAGTCTTCGCAAGATATATTCAGGTTTATTCAGGTTTAGGGTGGTTCTACCCTGCTGATGCCCCCGGTAGCCCTAAACCTAACGATTATAAACTGTTTTTGCTACTGGACCCGAGCATTAAACCCTAAGCCCTATGCTGGATGACATGGGGGAGTCTTGAGTCCCAGCTTACTACACCCCGATGGAAGATCCGGTATAGAGCCCTTACAGGACCTTTAGCGTACTTAACGCCCTTAATTGTAGGACCTGTCGTGTAATGCCCTTATAGGATCTTTAGCATAATGCCCCTATGGAGCCTTGAGTAGACTGCCCTTAATCATAGAAGCCTTACAAGCACTAAGGTCTGCTGAACATGGAGGTGGATCAAGGCTAGCGAGATTGGGAACCATCCGCAAAGCCTACGGTTTACTGCCATTCGGCAGCAGTTTAAAATCAAGGATGCAGTCATAGCAAACCAAAAAAGAACTTGGACCCCTATCTTTCCCCATCCGCCCCGATCGCCTAGTTCTTGTGCACCAACCACCTGGCGATGCGGCTATCAGTATTGTTGTACCTATTGTCATTATCATGTGCGTATAGTATAGGGGCCTTAATATTTAGAATAGGGTTTTGGGGCTGGTTATACTATATTAATAATAATAATAGTAATAATACAAGTAATTATTATAAGGCCCCTGGCTGCAAGGCTTGAAGGCTTGCGCGTAGGTAAACGAAGCTTAAAGAGCGGCTCTGGTTTTCCGCGATATGACGGGGAGTTGCAACGGTGAAAGTTTTTTGTTCAGCCTCAAACCGCTTTTCACCCGAGTGTTTTGTTGTTGCCGCTTTGGGATGCTCGTTCCAAGCGGCTGCGGGCGGCTTTGGACGCAGGTTTGGGGTTGCCCAAAGTTTGATTCACGTAGACTCCTCAGAAACATAAGGCAACCCTGAGCTTGCGAACATGGAAGGAATAGGTGCGGAATAAGCGCAGACAGTGGCATCAGCAATCGTTCCCGAAGCTACGAAAGAATCCCCAGAAACCTTCCCGAGTCCTATTCCATCTCCGGCCTGGCCTCACCAGAGAGACACTTTTGCAGCTTGCTTTCGTCCCAGCTGCCATCATCCTTCCTCAACGAAATGAGAGACTGTCGGGTTTATGAGGCTTGGGAAGGCATTCAAGGTCCAGGAGGGTTCGGCGGTTGCAGTTCGGGCCCATGCTTCTTTTAGTTCTTAGATAGGGTTTCGGGGTTTGTGGCAAGATGCCGGTCAGCAATTAAGATTGAGTGGAGGCCAGAAGTAAAACGGGATATCGCGGCATACGACAACGACTACTGGTTGTTATGATCCTTCTTCAGATCTCAAAAATCCCGCAGACGTAAACTGTATGGTCATCTCTAAACCCTTTGAGCCGGTATCCGGGAAGCCTCAACATGTGCCCTGGCCCAAGCCTGGAGAGTGGGTGCTGTGACCCCCATACGATCAAAGCAAGCCCTCCTAACATACAAGTCCAGATATGACATAGGGGCCTTATTAGTTAGAATAGGGTTTTGGGGCCCATTTATGCTATACTCATAATATTAAGGGGCCGCAAAATACTATGTCACGTAGTATGATGCGTAATGATCTAGGCCGCTATAGCAACCCATCAAACGTAAACTTTTCAGAGAGCAGGCCTTACGTCCCTGATGTTTAGAGTTTAGGGTTCAACTCTTATAGTATAGCTCATGCAGGCGTTCTGGGGTCGCCAACCCTGCACTTCTAAAACTCTCTCGTCTTCTGTGTTGGCCGTCTGGTGCCTTTAAACCCTAGACGTCTACGCCTCTGCTCGAAAATCGTGTCTTTCAGCACGAAGGCCTTTTGGGGCCCGGAACCTTTAAACTGCAAAACCCCGAAGATCAACTCCCTGCGTAAAAAAAACATAAATCGCCCCTTTAGGCCTTTAGGGCCCTGAAACCCCCTCGTTCAGTCTGAGGTGCTTGAAGCGGTTCACCGCCGCCAGTTTGTGTTCCATGAAACCTCGGTCCTGCAGGTATCGACTCCGGTATTTAACGTTTAGGATTCGAAGTTAAGGGGTTCTGAGTCTAGCAGTCAGGATGCATTCAGGGTAGGACTATATCCCAGCCCTGCTAATACAATAAACCTTACAGTGTCCGAAATGGAATCCCTATAAGAGTCAGTTTAGAAATACCCATAGGCCCCAAAGTAGTTCCCTTTTGGGATTTCCTTATAGAAATCTAAATATATGAACCCCAAAAAGGAACTACTTTGGGGCCTATGGGTACTAACAAAATCGCTGCAAATTAGAAAAATCCCGACGGGTCACAAGATGATTACCAATCCCTTGACGATCTTGCAAGATCCCATGGAAATGCAGAGACACTCCAAAATCCGAAACCTCCTTAATTTAGGGTTTCGGCGCTCACACTCGGACAATCCAGGCGAGGCAAATGGTTCGGAGTCTGACAAGCGAGACTGAACTAACAGGAAAAGTCATGATGACAGTAAACAACATCGACCATTCCAACACTTAAAGTGACTGTGCCTGCAATGACTTCATCCCTCCCAAGGCCTTACAGATTAAGCAAGCACGACACCAGTAAGGCCTTGAGAACGATGTAGCTGCAGATCACTCATGTGAACACGTCAAGAAAAATAACTAACAACATAATTTAGGGTTTAGGGTTTAGGGTCTAGAGTTTCAGCACTCACTCTCGGACAAACCTTGGCGAGGATTCAAGTCTCAGCGATAGCACTTTGGCGGCTCAAGCACTTTAGCCGAGCAAACATTAACAATCGCAAGCCAACTAGTATTCTCCGCGACTCTAGGATTTAGGGTTTTGGGAGTACGCCTTCCATTCTTAAACTGTAGCTGGACCGTTAAAGGAACTAGTGGCATATTCCTTATTTACGCAGCAAAAGCGACAGCTGTGAATCCTATAGAGGGAATCCCTGTAGAAAGCCCGCATCCGAACCCAATAAACTGGCCTAAACCCTAAATCCCACCCCCTTCCGCCCCACAGCCAACCAATCCTTCGGGTCGGCAAAGGCTTCGTTGAAGTAGATGCGGTCGTGCTCTTTGCGGATCTCCTCGAGCTTGTTTTTTGTTCGGTTTCTCAGTTCCTCTGATCCCTGAACACTTGGGCTCACTGCAATCCTGAACGACTAGAATCGGGATTGGGGGCCATATTATGAGTCTCCTCTGTATATGTATATAACTATTCTCTCTCTCTCTCTCTATATATATATACACATATAGATAGATAGATAGATAGATAAGTAGATAGATAGAGTATATATTATTTAGTATACAGTTCATAACCACAATACAGGTCAGGCCAGCCGAAGCTATCCATCATGAACTCCCATTTCGCAGGCTTTCGCCTGGCATGTAGTACCGTCCCCTTCTAGTCCTTGTATACTTGTCCTAAACCCCCAACCCTTAGCAGTCCAATCATGAAGGCCCGTCTACTCCTCATGCCCTGCTTGCCAAACAAAACTCAACATGGACGCAGCAATGGCATGCTTCGTTGTCTCTCTCTTAACATGGTCAAGCACCCGTACACCTACTGTGAGGCCTTAATAATTAGAACAGGGTTTTGGGGCCCATTATACTATAACTATAATAACGAACCCCCAAAATAGTACAGGTAATTATTCAGGCCCCTATACTAACCCATCCTGAAGCACCTTAACAACAGCACATCCTGCGGCGGATCTGCCGTGATCAACTCTCAAAGATCGAATGTCTCCCTGGTTTAGCCGTGGCTTTATACAAGGTCTGTTCAAACGCACGTGGCCCGTTCTTACCCACCAAGCCTGGAGCAAGGCCGGCAAAGCATGTGATCCTTTGTAAGTTCGCTGCATTCCGAAACCTGAGCCCTATGCCCAAGCCCCAAACCGTAAAAGCCTTAAACCGGGCTCCGCGAACTTCAGGAGGTTCTCGAAGAACTCATTCTTTTGGACCTTCACCTGGTGCCTCGGACTCTTCAGAACCAGAAACCAGGAGTTGAAGAATCGAGACCCTAAACTGGTTCTTGTTAAGGAATGTAATTTAAGTTACCATAATAGGGATCTATAGTAAATAATATGGTCGCTGTATTATGGTAACTTAAATTAAGATCCTTAACAAGAACCCAGTAAACCTTCTCGGGTTTCAAAGAGGTTCAGGGTTTACGCTCTCGCAACTCGGACTCCGCCAGACGAGGTCTCTCGGTGCACAAGTACTTTCAATGAACAACAACTCGGTGTCGGCGATCATTTTGGGTTTCGGCGCTCACGGTCGGACAATCCAGGCGAGGCATATGCCTCGAGGTCTGCTGAATGTTGTGAAACATGCTGGTGAGAGTCGGACGATACCACGAAATACCCAAAGATGGACCTAATATCATTTAGGGTTTATAATAGGGTTTCGTGGTTCAGGGTTTAGGGCCTAGGGTTTACAACTCCTATTGACCCTGTCTGTAAACGACATCGACATCTGTACGCTAGTACAGGCAGGTGCATGTGCGAGCAAGATCCAGCGCATCAATGCAATGGCAACCCCTGATATGTGACAGTGTGACAAGGCAACAATTGGCAAATTGTTTCGAAAAGCGCAATGCGGAACCCCCAAACCCTCACACCCTAAACTGAACGGTATGGTGCAGCAGCACACTTTTCTCGTCTGGCAGCTTTGCTTTTTCACCTCCTTGCCTTCACGTTCACCGTTGACGCTCCGTCGCTCTTTCTTGCTCTCTCCGTCTGCCTCTCTCTCTCTCTCTCTCTCTCTCTCTTTCTCCCCTAAACCCTAAACCTTCTCTGTATCTTGCTCCCTGCCCTGTATATCTCGGTAAGCAGCGCAGGATCAGACTTCTATAGGCTCAATATCCCCAACTCCCCTCCAGACTCTGGTCGCTCACAAGCTGCCAACCTCAAGGGCCCGAGCTTCAATTCAAATCCCGTTCGAATAGTTGAGGTAAACGGTTTAGGGTTTAGGGTTTAGGGGTTTAGGGTTTAGGGGTTAGGGGTTTAGGGGTTTAGGGTTTAGGGTAGCGAACTCCAAACCCTTGAGCTCAGACTCGAGAATCCACGTCTGGGTAGCCTACTGGATTTAACAGGGTGTTGGGTATAGTGTACTATAGTTGTATAGGGACGATGAGAGGATCGTATTTCTACGGTTCTAGTTATTCAGACCATGCCCAAGAACTGAAGTACTTGGTTTGCCCTCACCTCCTTAAGTGCGATTCGTTGCTTTGCGTTGGTCAGGGGGCCGACCGGACGACCCCAAAGTGCATTGTCTCAGCTGGATGGCCCACGGAAGCACATTCAAATGTACCGGGATCCCTGCCGGGACCACATCCGCGTAACACCCCCTCCAAGTAGATTAGGTCAGGGAGGGCTGGTCTTCTTCAGAACCCTACAGTATGCCGGCTACAGGGATCCCGGGATGCATCTGTAAAACTTATGCCTGCACTTACTGAACTATATTACGGAATACGAGCGTCGAGAGGCATTTTAGGACCTTGCTAGGGCCATCCAGATAGTCTGGGTTCTACGCAGCAAAGTGTGGGGGCAGAAAACTTGAAATACCTATTGCAAGGATTAGTATCATAAACATTGTTTTATTAAGGCCTCTATATTAGATGGTCGAAATGAAACCGACGGAACAATCCATAGACGCCCTACCCTGAACCTGTCCAATGACAAATCCGGGTCACAGAATGATCTGCTTCTGCTGCTCATCCGACAAGGGCTTCCTGTAGTTGAAGCTGATTGCGTCGTGCGAGTTTGCATGATCAAAAAATGCAAGCAAGCCGACAAGACGAACCTTGTCGAGATCTGGTACACCGGTCGTTAGACAAACACCAACTAGAAGCCATGATGATAGTTGAAAAAACAGTTTACCCTGCATGGATCCTAAGCTTAAAGCCGGCTCCTCTAGCCGGTTCATCTTGGTTTGACGATTCATGGCTTCCAGTGGACTGGGCGCATGCATGCAGGGTTGAGGCCGTAAGTCTTTGTCTGGTGTGGTCGGTCGCTGTGCACGGTGTATGCGCGAACTTGCAAACCAGAGCAACCTCGTTTAGAGATGTGGGCTCCTTCTTGCAGCCATGGACAACATATTATACCTCATCCGGACTTTCTGCACACCGACGCACTGGAATTCCAAAAACACCAAAACCTGGCAACCCCGAACCCTACGTGTGGCTGCAGGAGTCTCAGCATTTACTCCTCGAACAGACGGTGGGAACAACACGTAGACTTACGGGAACTCCCACAAGAACAGGCATAGCCCAATCAGCTCACAAGACAGAGGGGTCGAAAGCAGGAATTATAGGATTGGCGCGGCTTTTCAAAGTGTTTCAACTGGGGAGCTGCAATGTTTTGTAGGTGTATCATTGAGCACGAATCCTTCATCTTGGCTTCCTCAAAATCTCAAGACCACTAAGCACTCAACCAATCGTCCCCGCATCCAAATCATCCAGGCGGCAGGGACATCACTGCGAAGCTTTGCGTCAAAGTTGACCTTGGGGTAAACATCCGGCATAAGTAGGCGTCTTCAAAGATATGTTCCCGATAAATTTGTTTGCCCTCCTCCACCCCGAGGTCAAACCTAAAAGCAGCCCAGCGGCAAAGCTGCACTCACACCCTCCGGTCGGGAGGTGAGCACCTCGGACTGAAAACCCTGCAAAAATCATTTCAAGAAATCACCTAAACCCTAAACCCTAAGCCCTAACCCTAAACCAGAAATCACCTTCGCTCAGGGTAGTTCATTGTTTGAGGTTCGCGGAGCAGCTGCAGGGTGGAAGGATGGGGACGCCTAGCTATTTCAGGGCTGGGCCTCTCGATTCTCCAGATTTCCTAGGGTTTCGGTCGGAAAGTCTGGAGTTAGGTGTGGACCCGAGTTTGAAGACTTTTCATGATCGTGCTTACGACTTTCAGGCTTTGAGAGTATGGCATCGTGTTTGAAAAAGTCTGGCATGTGAACTTTGTCTTAAGTCGGGCATTCATGCATCATGTCCAAGCATAGGTCAAATATCTAGGGCCGTGAGGGCCAAACCCCGCACCCCAACAGCAAAAACACCCCAAGCCGGAAAGCTTCTTGACATAAACCCTCCTTAACCTACCAGAACCTACTATTGTGTAGGGTTCCCTATGAAGTCCACATTAGGGGTTATATTACGAGCCCACAAAAAAGGTAGGTTTTAGTAGGTTAAGGCTGAATTTACAACCCCGACCCCTGTAGAACCCTTATAGTAGACCCCCGTAAGGCCATTGTGAAATCCTACAGTTCGGTCATCCGGTGTGCGATTTAGCCGAGGCTCTACAGATATCTGCATTGCCACCAGTCGTTTCATTACGAAGTCCTCGTCAGAGGTTCTGGATACATGCCTGTAATATAGGGGCCTTAATAATTAGAATTGGGATTTGGGGCCCTTATACTATAAGGATAATAAGTGCCCCCCCCCCCAAAAAAAATATAGCACTTGGTAATTATTTAGGCTGCTATAGTACTTGGTCAGAGTTACCACCTGGCCAAAGGTAGGAAAAACGGCCACTGTTTCTGGCAGATACTGTCCTAGAACCTCTAAAGCTGTAGGCTCTTCTAACATCGCAAGATCCTACAAGTACACGCATGCACACAGCCTTAGCCCTAAGCTACTTTTGGCACGGCACTTAATGAAGCCCTAAACCCGAAAAACGAACCCCTTGCGTCGCAGCGCAATTTAGCACATGAGAGCCCTCAGCTTGAAACGCGAAGTCAAGCCTACAGCGCAGCTTTCAAAACCAAGAGAGTCATAGCAAAGCCGTGTGTAGGGATTGTGGTGAGTTCAGAAACCCTACACCCTCGTAGAACCGTTTCAGAAGCCTTACATGTGGAAACTGAGCAGCAGCCCTATCTCAGAGACCCTAAGCCCGTTGAAGGGCGTGCTTACCGCTTCGGGACTGGGGTCCGGTCTTATGTTACCAAAGCATAAGGAGGAATCTTGCTAGTAATTTAAGCCATCATGGAAGCCCTACAACTCTCTTCTTCAACAACCGGGCCCCACAAAGTTCAAACTTTCTAAGATGGAGCTAATATATAAGGCCAAACAGTTTTAAAGTTCCCCCGCTCACTATCTATAGTAGAAGCCAGAAAGTTGGAACATCAATATCCTCATGCCCTTAAGGTAGAGTATAGGGGATCCTAGCACCAATCCTCCTAAACCCATGTTCCAACTTTCTGGGGTTCACTGTAAGACAAGACTATCTAAGAAAGGTATAGGGGTTTGTTTCTTCTAATGTAGGAACCTGATTAAGAAACCCTGGGCCTATAACCCCCAATATAGTAGGATTCATATTCTAAGACAAAGCCCTGCAAGGAGTCCTGCATGATGCCCTTGACATCCGAGGCCTCATCAATGCCATCCAAGATGACCTTTGGACGGTTTAGGGTTTAGGGGTTTAGGGTTTAGGGGTTTAGGGGTTTAGGGTTTAGGGTTTTTGAACTTTTCGTCGGCAAACCAACGCATGTCTAGGGTTCATACGGCACTAGATGGGAGCTTTCGAAAATAGGCGGACCCTAGTATAGCACCCTAAAGAGTAGGATCCCTGTTATGAGGACCCCAAACTAAGGTACCCCTAATTTTCGGAAACTCCCATATATGCCGTTGCCATTCTATGGGTTCTGCAAGGGTGCTACCTGGAACTTTGTATAGCTTCAAAGAATGCTCTCGGAGCGTTGAACAAGCAGCTGTGAATCCCTAACCCCTAGACCCAAACCCCAAACCTAAACCCTAAACCCTAAACCCTTACAAGGCATAAGGCATAGGCAAACGACTCCCAGACCTGAGCCATATCAACGGAGTGTGGCAAGAGTGACGGAAGGATCCAAATTCACGCATAGCGATCATGGGTGTGTCTATCCCTAAGGGTCCAATGACCTAATTATCATATACTCTCCAAAATAGTAACCTACATAACTACTATCCTAAACCCAAGTACCTAATTATTGGGTCCTTTGGACCCTTACCCAGACCCCCGGGAGGATCCAAAAAGTAGATCCCTTAATGGGGGTTCCTATAAAGTACCCTTAGTAGTATAGGGCCCCAAATTAGAGGATCTACTTTCTAGATCCTCCCGGGGGTCTGGGTAGGGTATGCTGGCGCTTGAGACTCGCATGGGCTCCAGGTGTCGGAAAGGCTTGGCCCGGCAAGAAGGGAGGTGCTCTGGGCAGCTGATGCATCCTTCATCCCAGAGTCCCAGTGTGGGTTTAGGGTTTAGGGGTTTAGGGTTTAGGGATTAGGGGTTTAGGGGTTTAGGGTTTAAGGGTTAGGGGTTTAGGGTTTAGGGTTTAGGGCAGAAGGAAACTGCAGCCAGAAAGTTGGAACAACTTTATCCGCATGCCCTTCCTCAAGCGGGGTACATCACCTGAACCCCCGTTCCAACGTTTTGGTTTCGACTTTAACCAGCCCTAAACCCTGAACAGTTCTGGAGTCCAAGGCCTAAGGCTTAAGATAGCTCTTCCCAAACAAGACTTGACATGGTGATATGCCTGCATGTCAGGGATGTGCCAAACACTAAGCCCTCTCAAACCTGTGCCACCGGAGATTTCAGAAACCTGCAAGCCCAATGAATGAACCTAAGTCTTGATCGATGGCACTGAAACAATAAAACGAGTGATGGTTTGCGATGCTAAACGAGGGTTTGCAAGGACTTGGGGAATTGGAGTTTGAGCCTTCGTTTGCCTGAAACTCACATTCGAGTCTATCAGTGGCACTCGACACCAGACATGGCTTAGGGTGTCAGGTTTATAGGCATCAGGAAGATCTGAATCCGACTTTATGCATTATCGGGCATTGCGAATGGGACAATGCTTGGGTTCATAACTTCTCTTGGTGATGAACTGTATATACTAAAAGAATACCGTATACGACACGGTAATATAGTATACTTTGCTATACTGCTTGCAGGCGTGCTTGCAGCCTGCTCACATCGTCCAAAGATGGCAAACACCTAAACCCCAAACCCTAATCCCTACTTGGAGGTTCATGGGTAGTTATAAGTGGGGTTGTAAGTGCCCTAACAAGAGTTATAATTGGAGTTCCCCTACTTATAACCACTTATATCTACCCAGGAACCTCCATGTAGAAGGGACACTACTGTCAGAGCCCTCTACAGCCGAAGCCCTAAGCCCCAAACCCTACAACTGCAGAGCCAAGCAGCAATGGCGCTGCGGAGTTTCAAAGCTCTCAGAAGGACGTCTGCATATTCCTTCCCACACCTCAACTGTCAATGTTGACACTTCAGGGCTCCGCTTATCAGACTTAGGCTTAAAGGCTTAGGGATTCCGAGGAACCTCGACTACATGTTATAAACTCGTGGTCTATGTACACTTCATCCCCAGGTTACGGGCAAGAGCGATGATGAACCTACGACAAGCACCTCTGAGAGCGCAGAAGTTCGATTTTTTATTTTGGGACATAGGGTGTTTGTCGGTGTTTGCGATTCCTAGCTTAATACGTCTTTACAGGGTATAGTGGGGGCCTTACCGAGCCTGTGGCATCTTCATTGCAGGAAGTGAGCAGCTAGCAAAAATACGCCCTTCTACTCCCGACGGAAGCATACGATACTTTACTCAGACCCTCTTCAAGTCAATAAAGCCCTGATGTGAAACCCTACTAAATGTTTAAACAGAGAGCTTTGGAGCCGTGTTCTAGCTATAAAAGCCCTGTTGACCGACAAGGGCTTCCGAGCTCGACCCCGTAGAGATTGGCATCTAGACATTTGGCGCCCATTTTACTATACTTAAAATAAGGACCCCCCCCCCCAAAAAAAAAAAAAAAAAAAATATAAGGATTTTTTTTAAATTTTTAAAACCTTTATATCATATTTCTTGATTGTTTCTTTTGGNCCCTGGTGGCCGACAAGGGCTTCCCACCCCGACCCCTGAGAGATTGGCATTTAAAAATTGGGCCCCCTTTTTTCTATAATTAAAAAAAGGCCCCCCCCCCCCCAAAAAAAAAAAAAAACATATTATAGGTAATTATTTAAATTATTAAAGCCCCTATATCAACTTGCTTGAGTGCTTCCTTTCGAGGGTTGCTTGATATTACCCTAGGGGCCCAAAGTGCCAGTAAGTAGGCGAGTGGGACTTGGGTTTAGGATAGTACTTGGAGGTTCATGGGTAGTTATAAGTAGGGTTATAAGTCCCCTAATAAGGGTTATAATTAGAGCTTATCCTACTTATAAGCCCACTTATAACTACCCATGAACCTCCAAGTAGCAAAGAGTAGTCATGTAGGGTGGTGCCCGCAGGATGAGATGGTTTTGTAAAATATGCGGAGGACCGTGCTCAATACGTGTGAAGCATGCACCACCCACAATGCTACACCTACGGGTGGTTGCACAAAGTTTAGCCGCTACCTATCAGGGAGGCCTCAATTTATATGTGTGTGTTACTCGACAGGAAAGCCCACTGAGCCTGAACACGAATGTTTACCCAGACTGGGTCGGCTAACCAACACGATGCCTGAGCCCGAACCATACAGCCCAACTCCTAGGCCAAAAGCCCCACAGACCTCCAAAAGGATCCGGGGTGCTCCATCCGAAAGGCATCTTCTAGCCAAGGCTTATCCAGGAGGGCATCGCGCTCCTGGTTTGGGTTCGTCCCTAAACCGGTTTGCAGCTGGGCTCTTAAACCCCCTAAACCCCCAAACTCTAAACCTGTAAACCCTAAACTCAGGGAAATATTGGGCCATGTAGGATGCTTTCGGCCCCGGAGGTCTAACCAGCATAGGGACATCAACAATTCGACTGAGGCTTTGGGGAGTTCTATGCTATAAATACAAAGGAACCCAAAAGGGAGATTAACAGCTAGGCTAGGGCGGGGGAGCTATATGCTATAAATGTATGAATATACTTCGGAACCCGAATAAGAATAGCAGCCGCAATTTTTCAGGCGGGCTTTGCCTATGCCCTTGCAAGGAAGCCTCACGCAAAAACATTCGGGTCCCTGGTTCGGGGTCTTATGGTTCAGAGTTCAGGGCCCTGCATCCTCAAGCCGAAATTCCAAACCCTCGACCCCGAGCCCCGAATCCTAAGCCCTAACCTGGCACACCTGGGCTGAATCTTTCGGCTGCCCGAACTCGGAGTACAGTTTAGTCTGTTTTAACCCATCCAAAACAGCATTGTACATCCCCATTTCGGATTTAAGGCTTTTCTAAGAGAGAACCCCGGAACATGCAGCTGATGCTTGCTCGTGGAGTTTCTCTGGGGCGACAGATTTCTTGCATGCCTGTGACAGCCTGCCAAAAAATACCCGAAAAACAAGTTAGTGAAGGGTCCGACAATGGCATTTCTGCGTAGATCTTGTCGTTCATCTGGTGTCCACGAATCATGCCTGCCACTTGTGATTCGGCTAAGAGTCGAATGAGCTAGCGCACGGTCCTCAGGCTTGTAAGCACTTCATCAGACCTGGTCAACCTGCAGGCATCGTAGGAAAGTGGGCCCTACTGACCTACTGCCTAGGACAATGCTGACTCTGATGCTTTTCATGCACTGTAGCTCCCAGCTGCGGTTACACCACTACGCCACTACTGGTTGTGGAGCCACCCCGTGGTCCAAGTTCGACGCCCGCTCGTGACCACCAGGGAACCTCCAAACATCGAACATCCCAAATCTACCCATAGGCTCCATAGTAGTTCCTTTTTGGGCTTCATATTTAGAATCCTAAAAAATGTAATCCCAAAGAGGAACTACTATGGAGCCTATGGGTATACCGAATCCAGAAGTCTAATCGCACCTCACACCCTACTCTCAAGCAGAACGTGCGCGAGCGCTTTCAAAAGCAGCGAAGCAACACGAGCACCACCGCCAGAGCTTTGGCCGACAAGAAGCATGGCCAGGATATCAGCATCGCATCACCCTATTGCAAGAACATCATAACAAGGAAAATGATAAGAAACATAGTCTTCATAACTGATAATGTTAATTCATGATGTGAACTGTGAAAATAATAAACATTAATAGACTCTCTCTCTCACACACACACTCTCTCTCTCTCTCTCCCCCCCTTCTGTCCCTCATCATCGCCGAAGCGTCAGCTGCGTTCAAGCATGTACGCCAAAAGGCAACAGTGCTGCCTTCAGCAAGGATAACAATTTTCATTCAGAGTATTATGATATGATAACATGTACAAAAAACATTAACAAGAAAAAAGATCAATCAACTGGAAACCATGTGCAATAGTAATGCGGCTCATAGGGGTAATGACAGTCATGGTAGTGTGTGTGTATGCCCCGAGTCACAGGGATACAGATACCTGCAGCAGATGCCAACACCAGAAGAAACACATACTAAGAATCTTAATCATCAAACCAGAGAGTTCATATATACTAGCATTCTGGAATAAGGCCCCAAACAACCATGCCTATTGTGGCTGTTGGACCTAGCTCCATAGTAGCAGTCCCAGTAGCAGTAGCAGTAGCAGTAGCAGTAGCAGAGGCAGTAGCAGTAGCAGTAGCAGAGGCAGTAGCAGTAGCAGTAGCAGTAGTAGTAGTAGTAGTAGTAGGAGCAGGAGTAGGAGTAGGAGTAGTAGTAGTAGTAGGAGTAGGAGTAGGAGTAGGAGTAGTAGTAATAGTAATAGTAGTAGTAGTAGTAGTAGTAGTAGTAGTAGTAGTAGTAGGAGTAGTAGTAGTAGTAGTAGGAGTAGGAGTAGGAGAAGGCGTAGTAGTAGTAGTAGTAGTAGTAGTAGTAGTAGGAGTAGGAGTAGGAGAAGGCGTAGTAGTAGTAGTAGTAGTAGTAGTGGTAGTAGTAGGTGGACCCTCTTGGCAACAATGTGATACCCGAACCCCGGCCTGCTAACTTCTGCGCAAAAATCAGCACGGGCACTTTGACAATCCTTGGCAGCTCCCACTTGGAGGTTCATGGGTAGCTATAGGTAGGGTTATAAGGTTCCTTTAAGAGTTCTTTTAAGGGTTCTATAGGGTTTAGGGTTTATAACGGGAGTTGTAAATATAGTTACCCTACTTATAACTCACTTTTTAACTACCCATGAACCTCCAAGCAGTCAGCCAAAATCCCATGGCGGGCTCGTTCTTCTAACAAATTCTAAGTATCGTTGCCGTATTTTGTTACCTTAACTACAGCAACAGCACTGCTTAAGAAATCATTGGTTTAAGAAATTGAGCCCCTCGGACAGCCGTGCGACACAAAAATATATACATAAAATGCGCGCATTCAAAACAAGAAATCCAGGGTACCCTGGACTCGGCGTGCCAATTTCTTGTTTTGCTCTTTCTCATTTTGTCTTCTTTGGTGTTGTTCGCACAAAAAAGAAAAGGGGCTCGATTTCATAAATTTAAGAATTTGAGGGGCTCGATTTCTTATTTTGGGGTGTTCTGGGCTTGCCTAATAAGGGCTTAATACGGGCTTAATAGGTTAATAACAGCTTTGGAGGGCTTTGGAGGCTTTGGAAAGGCTTAATAAGGGCTTAAATTAAGCTTTGCCATATAGGAAAAACCACCAAAATAAGGAAATTGAGGGGCTCGATTTCGTATTTTGGGGGGGTTCTGGTAAGGGCTGATTTCAAGCTGGGTAAAAAATGGCATGGATATGATGGCGTTTCAAGAGTCTGAAGGATGCCATGCCCGAGTGGATAAGCACGTGACCTAGAATGGAAGGTGCCGCGGGCTCGAATCCTCCTGCGCCCTCATTTCTTGAATTTGTTTTTTGTTT
Source organism: Symbiodinium sp. clade A Y106 (assembly GCA_003297005.1). NCBI lineage: Eukaryota > Dinophyceae > Suessiales > Symbiodiniaceae > Symbiodinium > Symbiodinium sp. clade A. The sequence goes on along the minus strand of BGNK01001901.1, from coordinate 84,921 downwards.
GCTGTCGTTTCAACTTAAGAAATTTGGGTTAAGAAATCCAGGGTACCCTCAAATCCCGAAACGTTTTTTTACTAAAAAAAGGTGCGCTTCAAAAATAAGAAATCGAGCCCCCCCCCCCTCACGAAACATTAACTGTTTCTTAACCGGCGCTAACGCTTTAGTTACCAAGTCCCATGAACCTGAAAGAACCTCGGTTTCGAGTGTTTGGTTCAGGGTCCTTCTGAGGTTTTCTGTTACATGAAGCTCCTTATTGCTCCAGATCGGAGCCCTGAAACGACAACGAGACCCCAAGAGCAAGAGTTGAAGGAAAAGCACCAACACCCGAGAGGTCCGAAACCAAACGGTTCCGACACCAAACCCTTGTAAGAAGCACGGGGTCTGCAACATGAGCCCCTTATAACTTAATAGTTGAAATTAGAAACGGTTTAATGGGTGCATGCTATAAGGAACCCGAAGAAATGGTGTTGCTACTTGCTCAAGCTTCTCCATAACTCTAAACCCCAAACCGTGAACCGTGGTCTCGAAAAGACTTCTGTTGTTTTCTGCAACTTCGGCAAACATCGCAGGTGCTGTTTTCGCTGGGCCGCCCCTCCGTGGAAGACTCGTTGGCACACACCTGGAGTCACTCCCCAGCAGCTTGGGTGTGGGGTTTAGGGTTGCAGGGCAGAGCAGCTTCCGGCCTTTAACATCGAATGGTTCTCCGGCCAACCTGACCCATATCTCCGAACATACACAGCTCAGCACGCCCAATCTTCAACCTTGAAGTCAGATCCCTGATGAAAACGTCCTATTTCGAATCTTGGGAAGGGGACATTTCTTCTGCAACTTCTTCGGGCCAAAATGCCGCTCTAGACCATTTTCATGGGCTCCCAAAGCTGCAAAGTTAGGTCCTGCAAATAGCACTAGAGAACCAAGGCAACTGAGAAACCTATGCTGGGTTCTGGGGCTGGGGCCTTTCTACCATACCCCTTACGAAAAGGTGTGGCATGGTGTGGGGTTCCCCGGCCAGTGTTTGAGGTTTAAGAGGTCCAAAACCACCTCCATACCGGACCCAAAGTCGTTAAGCACACCGGTGACACCCTAGTAGCCCCACTTGGAGGTTCATGGGTAGTTCTAAGTGGAGTTATAAGTAGGGCGACTACAATTATAACTCCTGCTAGGGGACTTTTGACCCCACTTATAACTACCCATGAACCTCCAAGGAATACAACCCATGATCCACCACAAAACAAGCCCTTAGGCCTTTAGAGAACCCTTCAAAAAGCCCGAAGAAGCACTCATGAAACAACCCCTTCTAAAGTCGCCCGTCAAGGAACCCTAACCCCTAATTCAGAGCCCTTGAAGGAAGCCTTCGAGAGATGGTACATCAGCTGGCAGGAGGACCAGGTCTTACCAGTTCCAGGACCGGCAACCATCAGACACCTGACGATTTCGTTATCAGGAACATTATTACTGTCGTTTTGTTCTTCTTTTGTATTTTATCTTTAGCATTAGTCATTGTTCTCATTATTCTTACTTTGGTTGTGACTGATTAGACGGGTTTGTGAGGTTTTTGAGCAGGCCAGTAAGGTTGGTTTTGCGAGGGTTGTGTGAAGGCCTGCACAAGGGTGGTGGAGGGATTCTGCAGGGTTATGTGTAGCTCAGGGTTCGGAGATTTAATGGCTTCCAGTCTCAGGGCGTCATTGGGATGCGATGTCGCGGCAGCGGAGCTTTGAGGGCAAGTCTTCAGGCTTTTTTGGGGGCCATTAGTTTAATTGTTGTTTCGGGTCTAGGCTTGGGGTTTAAGGTGTCTGCCTGATTCTGCCTGCGCCGGTCGCCCTCCCAGTCACATGTGTGTGCTGCCATATCAGTCTGTGTCGATCAACCCTCCTCACTTGTAGGTTCATGGGTACTTATAAGTGGGGTTATAATTATAGTTACCCTACGTATAACCCATCTATAACTACCCATGATCTCCCAGTATCAGTCTGTGTCGATCAACCTTCATCCAGGCAAGCTCAACACCCGAGACCCTTCAAAGCTCAACCCTAAACGCACCCACGTTGTTCGTACCACATCGGGGAGTCCGAAGGCTCTGCAATGACTCTCTCGTCTTGGGGCCTAGCAGCATCTTTGAAGACTTATTTGTGTGGGTAAATCACACTCTCTTGCAGCTCCCTGAACTCTAAACTTGAAACGCCACACCCAAGCCCTATCTAGATCTAAGTCTTCCGGATGTAGAGGCTCCTTTCGGACCCCTCTAAATGAAGCCAGTGCCTGTAGACGATCTGCTCACCAATGAAGCGCCTTTGTTGAGGTTCAGGTACGAGACTCGGTTTGAGGTTCGGGGATTGGGATTAGAGTTAGTCTACGGTGTAAAGCCTCTGAAAAATATTCATAAACAGGGTCCTATGAAGCCCAATAAGGGGAAACATAAAATATCCCAAAGGCCTACCTAGTTCCTCACTGAGAGCATACTGATTCAGAAGATTTCATGATTTTCCACAAACCGCATGCACGAAAAGGAGAAACCATGGCTCTTTAAAAAGCTTAAGGCTTTATTTGGGGGTTCGACAGTCCCTCTCACACCAGTCCGGCGAGGTTCCGACAGCACTGTTTCAGCATGACACCAGCTGCCTAGCCATCACCAGGACTCCAATCGTTCTCATGCAGGGGCCTTTATGATGTGAACAGGGTATGGGGGTTCCGTTGTGGTACAAGCATAAACGGGAATGTGCTACTGTCACGTACGGAATTCCATGGCTCACTGCACCAGGCTACAAAGCTACATGTTAACCCCGGGGCAGCAAGAGCAAGAAACTCAAGTTCACGCCAGATGCCCTAAAACCCATTGCCACAAGGACTGTCCCATCATCAACCCCACAGTGCAGAGAATTTTTGCTTCCGCTTCAGGGATTCGAAACTCACGTGAGACGCTACTTGGAGGTTCATGGGTAGTTATAAGTGGGCTTATAGGTAAGGTAACTTAGGTATAAGCCCTATGAGGGGACTTCTTATAACTACCCATGAATCTCCAAATAGAGCATTGGCCGGCCGTTGCACACTCTGCTTGCAGCCGTCAGCCTAGGCTTTCCTAGAACTTGAAACTCTCTGTGTCTGTCTCCGTCTCTCTCTCTCTTTCTCTCTCTCTCTCTCTCTCTCTCCGTCTCTCTTTCTCTCTCTGCCGGACTCAGAGTTTTGTTAGTTGAGTCCAGCAACGCCCTAAAGCGCCAAAAGGAACCCCAATGCTTTGGGGAAAGCGGCCCATCTCCGCTGCCCAGGAGGAGGTCTGCGAGGCTTTTGATGTCGGGCATCTTGGTTTTCGACTTCTGAACCTGAAGTTTGTGGCTTAGAGTTTTTTTTTGGGGGGCTTGGAGCTTAGGGCCTTTGGTGTTGTTAGAGGTTTAGGGTTTTTGGGCCTTTGACTTTCTGAACCTCAGATAGTTAAGTTCTATGAGAGAACCCCAGGTTCCTTAGGGTTCCTCCTTTAAGGGCTCTACAAGGGCTCACTTCTGAACCTGAGGTTGGTCTTAGGGCTCGTCTAGAGGCTTTATCCGGAAGGCTGAAGGGTTCTTGAGGTTAGTACTGGGGTTCCTTCAAGGGCTTTATGAAGGGTTTAGGGTTCCATTAGCGGTTGTTGCTGTAATTGGGGGTGTGGGGTTTAGGGTCTTCGACTCCTGAACCTGACTTAGACTCAGGTTCAAGTTTCCGTAAGGGTCTTAGAACGTGATGACCTTTGGGGCCCAGGGATTCGGGTTGAGGAGTGTGGCTTAGGGTTAAGGATTTACGCTCTCGCAACTCGGACTCGCCAGACGAGGTCTCTTGGTTCGCATAGAGCGCACGAAAGGGATGTGCATATCATGCAGGAGTGGCGTGGCTTTCATTTGCGCAAAGATGTGGCGAATCTCACCCTCCAGGTCGGACTTCTTAGCTTCCCGCCAACCTCCAAAGACAAGCTGGAAGTCGTCAAGGACCGGTCGATTGAAGGCAGAACTCGCTGTTGCTGAAATCACCGGGAGCACCACCCCTGTGCGGAGCAGGACTGACCGATCGTGCTGCCCTGAGATCCTTCGTTTCAGCTTCCATTTCCTCCAACCTTGCCTGGAACTTACTTTGCTGCTGGGCAGAGTGTCGACTTGTTCTGAAACTTTAGCCACATGCTGACCCTGAGCGCGAATTTCTGAAATCATCTCCTTCTGCCGAAGCTCCTGAACCCACAGGATTTAGGGTTTAGGGTGTAGTCTTTGAGTTCTGAAACTGAAACTGAGAACGGCTTAATTTCACACAACATGCCAGGATGAAGAGGACCTAAGCCCTTGGCCCGAAACCAAGTTAAAGTAGAGTGGAGGGGTTGGGAATGCGAAACTGAGACAGCAAAACTTGTGAGCACCTTCGATCGGCCCACTTTGAAACCTTACATTGGTAGTTGCCTAGTCCTGGACTTGCCGTGCAAGCGAGAAGAGAAAACCTTTAAGCATCGACCCCCCACCCCCCACCCCCCGACCCTCACCCCGGCAACCCCACTTCTGCCTCACAACATCTCCGAGACCCCATAGCCCTTTCTGCCTCCGTCCCCAGCTCTAGAGACTCCTACTTTAGACTGCAGGCCTTGAGCAGCAGCAAGCTCTTGGGAAGAAGTAAGAAATACTGCTGATGGACAAAATCCTGCATGGCCCATCATAAGGAATATACCATAATTCCCATAGTTTAGGGTCCTTAGGGTCATGCAGGATTTTGTCCATCAACAGTACTGTAGCTCCCTCCGGCCCAAAACGGACAAGGCCCAGTGGCAGCTGTGTCAATGTAAATGACCTGCTCGCAGTTTACACACCGATATGTGTGCATGTGTGTGCATACACATGTATACACATGTACATCCGTATGCACTCTGTATGCAAATACATAAAAACATACATACATACATACATACAATATTTCTGTGTGTGTGTGTGCCTGTGTATTCGTGTATGTATATATATATATGTATGTATATATATATGTATATGTTTTACATGCATGGTTGCACATTCATAAGTATGTATGCGGTATGCACGTTAGGCGCTAATCTACGGTTGAATTACTGTTCATGTCAGGGTTTGTGGATTCATAGATGGCTCCAACAATTTACAGGCCCTAAGCACCGCGCTCCAGTCCAGCAACGACTACGTTCAGTCCGTGGTTGGTTTCGATAGAATACCGCTGGTATACGGCTTTAGGGTTGAGGGTTGCGTTGAGGGTTTCCTGGTCACGCCTTGCAGACCCTGTAGAAGCCTGCTGTCAGCTTTGGATGCCGTGGGGCGTCCAGCTGCGAGCCAAGTGCTCACCACCACAGAAAGCTAGGATGCACTATTCGGTGTCCAACATGGGGGCATCAGGAGGATTTGCTCGCCCAAACCGCAGATGCAGAAGAGATGTTCAAGTTGAGGCACTGCGAAGGGAGAGATCCGCATAGTGAAACGGGCTCTGGTGCTGCCCCTATGTTTAAGCGTCTGGAAGCATGTGCTAAGACAGCCGGCTGTCCAACATTTGATAGAGATATATGAGTGTTTTTCGCGTGCTGCTCCCGCTCGAATTCACAGATCCCAGTCCCCCTTCATTGAAGGAGTCTCCCGTACCTAGGACCTAGGCCTTCTTGTATGGGCTACACAAAAGTGACGAGAAGGGCTTCTGTTATGCTTTGAAGTCAGTTTTCTAACACACTACACGGCTTCCTATCGATGTGGCTTGCGACATGTCCCTTGCTCAAACCCTACCAGAACTTTGTTTTTCAAAGCTCTAAATCTTGAACCTCAAAAACACCACGACCAAAATCCTTCAACTCAGTTTACCGGTACGAAGCCCCTTCGAAGTACATTGTACTGTAAAGCCGCATAAAAAAAAGGCTTGCATTCAACACGCGCAACAAACTCAAAAACTGTATAAAAAGCACAGTGCAGCACCACCCTCAAAACACAAACACACATCTGAAAAGTTTAGGCTTTCTAGTGGAAAGCCCCACTACGAAGGCTGGGCGCACCTCCATTCCCATCGGTGTAGGCGATGACGTGGCGATGCCGGGCCTCCCTGCTTTGCACCTCGGGGTTTGGAGGGTTTAGGGTTTAGGGTTTGTTTAGGGCACGTAGGTTTGTGAAGTTTGGGGTTCAGAGTTTAGGGTTTTGGGGCTGGGGATTTTTAGGGACTGAGGTTCGGGTTAGGGATTGATTGGAGTTCTAGTTGAGGCTTTCATTCTTTGGGTTTGGGGTGTGGGGTGGGCTTTGCGTGGATGGAGGTCTAGAGTCGAGAAGGTCCATTTCTGCACCGCCGCTGGGTCATGTCGAAGAGCTGATGGCAAGCCGCCCAAAACGAGAATTATATATCTTAGCGCTGAGAAACCTGCATCTTTGGGGCTCCATTTTAGGATTCCGTTATATGGTACCGTTTAAAATAAAGTTTTGTGGGTTAACGTAGGGGACAACACATGAATAGCCTATAAATTCTCTGAGCGCTGCGGTCCCCAAACCGCCATAGTTGCATGATATGTAGGGGGGTCTATAAGTGGTTGGAAAGGTTTTCTAGTTACGCTTTATCCTGGTAATGCATGTAAATGTAAGTACTAAACAAACTTTAGCCGTGCGCGGAGTTCAAGTCTTGTGGGTGTGCTTGTACTGGTATTTAATGTAGGGGCCTCTCATCAGTCCATGAAACCCTAAACCCTAAATCCCCAAACCCTAAACTTAAACCCAAGCCCCTCACCCCGAAAACGCTTAAACCCTAAACCCAGCACGCCCCAAACCGACTCCCAACGTGCCAAGCGGCCGTGGCATCAATCAGTCGCCCGCTCTCCAGGAGCACAGTCCTCAGCTGCTACTTAAGCTTAGGTTTTGGGGTTTGGGGTTTAGGGTTTAGTGGTTTAGGGCTTAGGGTTCAGGGTTTAGGGGTTTAAGCTCTCGCAACTCGGACAGGGCTTAGGGTCTTAGGCTTCAGAGCTTAGGGTCTCGGCGCTCACACTCGGACACTCCAAGGGTTTAGCGGTCTAGGGTCTTAGGTTTCAGGTTTCGGGTTTAGGGTTCGTTATACGGGCGCTTCTTCAGGGTTCTATATGCCGGCAGAGGGTTTAGCGGTTCAGGGCTGCCCTTAACCCCAAATAACCTACATCTTGAAGGCACGACAAAAGGTAGGCTTTACACGGCCTAACCTCTTTTGGCCTCAGCTCAGCACCTCCAGACAATGACTCATTGAAATGTGCTTATGCAATCCTCAGGCGGCTTGGCTGCATGGAAACTTCTCTCCCCTCCTAGTGCCGTCGAGCTTCAACTTCCTCCCACCTGCTACAGCTTCGGGTGGGCGGCAAGTTTGTTTGCTCGTTTGAGTGCTCGAATTTGTTTGACCGGTCGGGGCCCTGACCACGCCTTGGTGTAACTCTCAAGGTCTCTATCTTATTGGACATTGTGCCCCGAATATGTTTTGTAGTTTAACAGTAGTTTAACAAGTGCGAGGCACAGTTTAACAGTAGTTTAACACGTACGAGGCACAGTGCAGTTTCGGACTTCGTGCGCGCGTTTGTAGAATTCTTGAGTACACTGTTTGTAGAGTTTACGGCCCAGGGTTCATTCTGGCGCTCCTTGTTTGGCGGCTTTGTGTCGATTAATCCCCGCTGAAGTTATCTGAAATTATGATACACCCCCAACTTCAAGTATAAGGGGTAATGTATGACAACATTTTAACAAGTCGTGAAGTGCACTCATTCAGCTACTAAGCGAACAAGGCACTGTTAGTGTCAATCTTTCACTATGGACCGTGTCAACTGTCCTGATACGCTCACCGCTCGTCTTCGAACATGGGCAGCCTACTACAGATACTGTAATGTAGGTTTTGCGGCATGTTCTAGTGTACTCTATGTCAAATTCAGGAGCCATAAGCGCACATTCTGGCCAGTTGTCTATTGGAGAAGTGCTTCTTCAGGTAGACAGCGAGTGCAGCTGTCATGATCCGAGTGTGGCGGCGATGGCATCCCAAACTACACTGGAAAGCCTAACACAAATCTGCCTAAAATCGAAGCCAAACCTCCTAAATCATGAACTTTAAGCAGTAAGTCCCCAGAGTGCTTTCAAGGCTTGGTGTACGGCTGAGGTTAATGTGAAGAAGCACAGAACTTAAACCGAGAAGACATGGACATCTCACCCTGCCTTCGTAGCAAACGTTGCTGAGCTGAACGGCCTGACGATCAACAGCTAGTAAGGTCTGAGGTTTCTGAGTGAATAAGCACAGAAGGCCTGAAGTTGCGGGGCTACACCTATTGGCTGGTATGACGGACGGTTCTACTGCAATCTCTAAACCACCCAACTTGACATTGTGTCTGTTCGGGCATTGGCTTGACCCCAAACTTGCGTAGAAACTTGTTAGCGTTAAGGTGTAGAGTTTACAGTACGAACTAGCTGCCCTTTTGCAACAGGCTTTCCACTTCGCCCGGTGTTGGAGCAAGCAGCCCTAGCAGCTTCACTGCGGAGCCAGCTTTCGCATCCGCCGATCAACGGCATCTGAAACTATGCCCTAAACCCTAAACCCGGACGGTTAAGGGTTGAGGGTCTCGAGTACTATAGGGGCCTTAATGATTGGAATTGGGTTCTGGAGCCCCTTATACTATATTTATAATAAGGAACCCCCAAAATAGTTAGGTAATTATTGAGCACCTTATATTACTTTGACTACGGAAGCTGCACTCCGTCCTGCGAGGGGCGTGGGTCGATGTCCAACTGCGCCTCGGAGTTGTCCACATTGACCTGTTCTGTTTCCAGTTTCAAGAGGTGGGGTTTAGGGTTTTACGCTCTCAAAACTCGGACAAGCCAGGCGAGGTTCTTGGTGCGGCTCGGTGTGACACGTCAGCTTCACGCACTTCCACCAATCTCCACCCAGGGTTTAGGGTTTTAGGTCTGAGCTCCTCAATCGGACTCAATCGGTGTAGGGCTTGAGGGTGCAGGGTTAGCACTTGATGGCCTGGGGTTGAAGTTAGGGGCCTAGAACTTAGGTGCGGATGTTCTTAGCGTATTAGTTAGTGCACCATACAAGCCTGAGTAAACAAAGAAGGACTTCACGGATCTCTATACCATAACGACTAGAACTACAGGCAACCCCAAACAAGCAATAACATCAATAATGATTGCGATCCCAATATAAACGTCGTTCGATTCCATCGGCCATGTCATACATGCAATGCACCAAAAACACAGCTACCGATATCCAAACACACCGCCTGCTGCAAGGCGTGAAAACCAACACTGCCAGAGATCGTGAAAACAGCATATGAGCCGCACGCTTTCATCAGCTTGCATCTATGACAAATTACGAGCCTGCAGCACTTTCTGCACCGATGCTGGGACCGCCAAAACTCAAAACCCTAGCATAGTGCGCAAGTACACAAAGTCGGCAGCGGTGCATCAGCGTGCCTTCACCAGTCCAGACTCCATCATCTCTGTGGCCGCAACACACCTGGAGTGAGTAATATAGGGACCTCAACAATTACCTATACTATTTTGGGGGCTCCTGATTATAATTATAGTCTAACGGGCCGCACAAACCCAGTCTATTTATTAAGGCCCCTATATCAGGCACTCAATCGGTTCCAAGCACATGCCCTAGATGAGGCGACTGTACTTGAGTGCATCGTGGGGAGACCCGTATTCCACCTTCTGGCAAGGAAAGAGCATCTCCATAGTTGAGGCGTCTCGTAGGGATTAGGATTTAGGGGCTTATACTTTATCGGTTTAGGGTTTTAGGGGTTTAGGGTTTAGGGCTTAGGGTATTTATGGTGATCCTCCAAACCCCACAGTCGGGAAGTAAACGATTTCAAGCCTTGACCCCGGAACTCGGACTGCGAAACCCAAACTCTCTACTTTTTTTGTCTCGAAGACTGAACCTCAAGTGCTACTGGCACCAATAATTTCTGAAGTCGTACGTACAGGCTTAAACTCCCGAACTGTAAGTCTAAATCCAAAACCGCGAACCAAGTCCTAAGCCCAATCACTTCCTTCAGCTGCTTCACTAGCCTGAACTGCTTTGGCCCTCCGGCAATTTTCGGAAGTTTTCTTCAAAATGCAAGGGCCTGGAAACTTTGACTTGCTTCGTCTAACCTCTGCCCCTGGAGATGCACGACTGCCTAAAAGACTAGAATCAGAATAAGATTTTGGGATGTGCTAGTATCATTCTATAGGGACTCTATAAACCCTAAACCCTAAACCGGGGATGCTACTCACTGAACCATCAGACCTGTATATTTCGACTGCCGAAGACTACGCATGTCTGGACCTTAGGCAGCCCGGGCCTGGAGATGTAGGGCAGTGAAAAGTCATTCCTGCGGGAACGTAGGGACAAGGGCGGGGTTTGAGCTTCGAAGGAATCAGGCCCCTCCATCCCAAACCCAAAACAAAACTGCACACACAAACCCTAAACCATGTAAACCAAAACACTAAACCGCAACCCCCCAAAATTGGAATCCTACAACATTGCAAAGTCCGAAGCCAGGAACCAGAATACCTCAGACGCGGATCCCGGCTTCAAGATGCTTGGGTATCCGACTCAGGTTTCAGGACTGCTGGACGACATGGACCAACGAAACTCACAACGGCGAAGCAGACTCTCAGCTCGAATTTGTTGTTACACCACATCTCCCTTCCCCCCCACGGTCGTTGCAAGCAAGCCGAGGCGTGATCCAGGCTTGCAGAGGAAGGCCTGGAAAGGCGTGGGTTTAGGGTTTAGGGCGCAAAAATGTATGAGGGGGTTTGTGTTGGCCTCAAGCTTGGCTAGACTAGACGTGGGTTTCGACTCAAACACTCGCACAAGGCTGGCATGGATTCCAGCATTAAGCTCAGAAGACGTGGGTTTAGGATTTACGGTTTCGGTGGTTGGTTTCAGACAGGTTTCAGGTCTACTGAGCCTTCAGCATTGGGCCTGTCTCTTCTAAACCCTGATTCAACTCTGACCCCTAAACCTCAACTTTTTGCCCCAGATAGACTACATTTCGCAAATTCTTTCACCGAGGATGCCCATTGAGTTTACACGAAGCTCTTGGATGCCAAATTTTCTGTCCAATCACCCCTTGCTCAACAAAGGCCTTCGTACATGCTAACCTGATTGAACAATGAACAAATACCCGACTTTGCACCGGCGCACTTGGCCCTGCAAAATTGGACCCTAACAATCTCCTACTAGTAATCACCTACTCCCCTAAAACCTAAACCCCCAAATCCACATATCTTAACCCTACTACATGCTCAAAGATCGCCTGGCCGGTGCATTTGACATCAACTCGAGGCCTTCTCTTCCGAACCTTGCGGCAGTTAGATGGGTATCTAGCTACGTTAGGGCTTTCTTGTTGAAGGCGCCTTTGTCTCACTGCTGTTACGAGTAGGAAATTCCAAGGTTAGGATGGGTTTAGTGTCCAGGGTTTCGGGTTTTCGCAAATTTTCAACCCAACAAACCGAGCAAGCCACTCTGACTCATAGGGGACCTTTCAAAAAATCATGTTTTCGAGAGCTACCCTCAGGGGCATGCCCTGAACCCTGTACGGATACGTTGCTGAATGCGATTTTCTAGAGAGCCCGATACCCCCTAAAAACGGAATGCCTCTGATACTAATAGAAGGGCCGTGAGTCTAAGCTAAGGCATGTTGCGTGATTCGATCAAGTGTATGCACCAGAGGATTTCCAATTTTTATGGGCATTCAGGGCTGAAAATGTACAAAGACGCACAAGTAGTACAGCGTTTCGAATTTGTCGTGGCAGCTTTCCCTCACAGTTCCGACATAATTCGAACACTACCCCAAACTGCAAAACGGTTTGGAGTTTTGCGTTTAGAGTTTAGGGCTTAGAAATTAAGGTTTCGACTCGCACAGACTCGCATGGAGACTACGGTTTAAAGTTTAGGGTCTTCGGGGGTGCCGCAAAACGATATAGTCGCACAGCGCCGGTTGTTGATTGGGATGACTACCTCTGCTGGCATAGGAATCCCAAAATCCATAACCGCCCGGGCGTGCCCGGATCGGGTCGGCGCAGACGGCACCCCGCTTCGTCAGACCCTGGCGCCTGGCACCGATTTGGTGTCGTGGGGGCAGGTGGGAGGATGCTTGGTACTCTTGCTGGGAGATCCCCCAAGGGATCCGACCTTAACATGGGGATGAAGCTTTCGAGCTAATGTGGGGGCCGAATAACTAGAATAGGGTTTGGGGTATGTTGTGCTAGAACTCAAGTATGGAAAAAAAGGGAAGACTATCACTGCCACTAGTTATTCGACCCTCAACCCTAAACCCTAAATCCTAAACCCAAAACCCTCAACCCTAAATCCTAAACCCTAAATCCCTAAACTCTTTAGGCCGTACATAAGGCTTTTGATACCAAGCTCCCCGAGGTCGGCTCAGGATGGCACTTGAAGTTCAAGGCCCTTAGAGGGTTTAGGGATAAAGCTTTGGTAGATCGATTACAGCTTGATTAAATTAATACAGGTAAGGTTTCAGGAAGGGTTCGATTACAGTTCCAGTGCTTTCGGCAGGGTTTGGGGTCTTGGGAGGGTCTGAAGAGTAGGGCGACAACATGCTGCCGAAACCCAGGGCTTCTGCGAGATGGTTCGGGTTCAGGATTTAGGATTTAGGGTTCAGGGTGCCGGCGCTCACACTCGGACAATCCAGGCGAGGCATGTGGTTCGGAGTCTGCTGAGTGAGACATCTCTAACCGGGGGGCATCGAAATGACCCTAAACTAGGAGTATCAGAGGGTTTAGGCCTTATAGCCCCCGGGCAGGTTTTGGAGTGCATTTTGCGGTAGTTCCAAGAAGGAACGCAAAGGACGGTACTCGAAATACTGGGCCTGTCTCCATTTTTGGACTGTTTTGAGTTCCATGTCGGTATTGAAAGCCCTAAACCCTAAACCCTGAATTCTAACCAACGCCCTGTGCCTCTTCCCTGAGGCGAGCTCGGTAAGCTCGGCCACGTCTTTGACGGATCCGTCGGATTCTATGACCCTAAACCCCAAACCCTAAACCCTATGATCTACTGCAGGGTTTTCAGGGCCCTGACGCAGAGACTACAAGGGATGCTACTGGTGATTGGTCAAACCTCTCTATCATGGGGGTTTCGGGTGAGGCAATCCGAAATAAGCCCGCGAGACCTAAACAGTATCACGGGTAGTTCTGCCTGGCATTGGGCACAAACTCTCTTCTGGCGGCGGGCTGGTGATGAAAGGCTATGCTGACGGATCCGGCACGGCACAGAGCTATGACATTCGAAGCCTCTTCTCCGCTTCGAGGTTTCCGCTGGCTGTCACCAACGATAAGCTCGATTCAGATCTGCCATGATGAAGAGGCAAATTTTGTGGAAATTGTAGACGGTGCTGTACTGTTGGGATTTGGAGCGCGCCTGGTCGTAATCTGCGATACCTGTGAGTATCACCCGCCAACCATGATGTCCGGGCAACGCGGCTTCAAGCTATTGTTGGATGCAAGTGCTGTTTAACACAGGGCCACAGCCGTCAATGATCTCGGTGACTTTGGATTTGTCCCATCAAGAGTGCTGTATTGCAAGACGCGTCAGAATTTTTTTACGGAATCTGGTACGCCTTCACAAAAGGCTGACGAATTAAACGCACACATGTGCAGAGTCAGCGAAAACAGACGAGACTTCATCAGTCAACCGAAGTTCGGGCTGGAACCGGAGAGGTCCTAATGTAGGAACCTGATTAAGAAACCTTGGGTCTTTATTAGGGTTCCTTATATGAATCCTACTATTTTGGGGGATATAAGCCCAGGGTTTCTTAATCTGGTTCCTACATTACTCTGAAGGCCTGAAAACAAGAGGCTTTGAGGCAATTGAACCGCGGCACGCACAAGCAGTCAGCGAAGCCGTCTCAATACTATGAAGAATAAGCCTTTGGGGAGATTTCAGGGAAGTTAATGCGCGCGCTTGTATGATCGCTGCAAGCACCCAGAACCTGGCATTCCGGTCTGCATCCAAGCCAACCACACAGGGTGTAAAGCTCAGCTCTCTGTGAGTGGAGGGACTGCCTCAAGACCACAGGCTTTAATCGAAGCCGCTCTGGATCTCATGCGGATGCTGAGTCCCCACCCAATCGAGGTCAAACTCACAGAGCCAGCCCCAAACCGCAGCAAGCAATCATCACTACTACTAATCATGAGAATAGCAACACTAATACTAATTATAACAATACTCGTAAGAGCACCCCGAGATCGCTGCCAAACGTGGCAGTAGGCTCTTGGATTCAGGAAATTTCGGGGTGTAAGTTTGTCACTACCAGTAGCGCAGCTACTGCTGAAGCTCCTCTCTCAGGCATGCCGAGAAATCACAACATGTGGCAACCGTTTTATAAGTCCTGGAAACAATCCAGCTTACGCTATGGTACTTGGATTCCGGAAATAACCATGACTCAAGGACTGCATCGCGGGATCCCGATTATGTAAGCTCTCTCTGCGCATGTAAACCTAACACGGGACTCCCTAATCGAGCCAATCGAGAGAAACCCCTTTTTTTTGCATCCGGTCTGCAGCGACTCTACCGGGAAAGACTTCTATCCGTGCAAAACCCTAAACCCTAAAACCCCTAAAATTCGAGAAACCCTAAACCCTAAAAACCCTGAACCCCTAAACCCTCGAAACCCTTGTTTTCTGTAGCACGGTAGCACCGGCCTCCAGCTGGCACTGCCCCGATGACTGCAACAAACGCCAAAAGTTGGCTTGGTAACACCATCCTGGAAAGAGCTGTTTAGGCTTCTTAGTTGCTGAATTCATAAGCCCCTAAAAGGTGTACACTTTTAGTTGTATAGTGGGTAATATTATCCCAACAAGTGTAACGTGTATCCACTCAGCTACTAAGCTGGAAAGAGCTGTTTAGGCTTTATCTTGACCCCAAAGAACCTACCTTTTTAAGGACTCATAGAAGGAAATCATAATAAGGAACCCTAAAAACGTAGGTTCTTTAGGGTCCAGGTATGGTTTTGGAGCCTGCAGGGTTTGGGGTCTTTGGGTTCTAGGCGAGTGTCGGTGCCTGCGACTTCAGGGCATTAGGATTTTTGGGTCTCAAAGGTGGTCCCTGATGCTAGCAGTTGCACATAGGCATCCACAGTAGCATAACTGGACGATGAGAAGAACAAGTCCTTTACCGTCACTGGTTTAGGAGCTTGGCTGAGGTTTGGGTGTAGCTGGATCCTCCCTGGTTTGGGTCGGAAATTGCGGCTGCACCATCTGCGTCAGCATCGATTTGCCCACGTATACTCTACAAGCTTACGTGTTGGCATTAGAGTCCAGATGTCTGTCGTTCAACGCGGGTTTCCATGCTCGTCTGAGCCAGGATAGGTTTACGGTCTAGGAGCCCCTGCTAATCAGGGCGTCCGGGTGTTCGCTTTTGGCTCTTGGAGCCGCAGCTTGGGCTTATTTGTGTATGCTTAAGCCGCGAGAGCAAAGTAATGTATGGAAGCCCAACCTCCATCTTACCTCCACCGGCTTTCAAGGACCTCTGCCCCTTAATGTCGTCGGTTTCGGGCTTGGTGCAAGTGGTTTGGAGAAGTTGCAGGGCTGCCTTCTATCCGAACCAACAGCCCGTATCCTCTCGCAAAACCGCTGCCAGAGACCCTAGAACCTACTACCCGTGATCTGAGCCCCCGCAACACCCTACACGGCAAGGCCTGCTGCTTCTTGGAGCAAGGCAGCTGTGAATTTCTACTGCTCTACCCCATGTTCTAGCCCCACACACAAGCGAAGCTTCAGTGTGAAGACTGCGGATTTTAGGATCGCAGTGACCTAAGGCTTTGAGACGCTTTGGGGCTTATGGTTTCAAAGCGAGTTGACTAAAACTCAAACTCAGGAAGCTTGAGGTGTATCGGGTTCCAGGTGACCTGGAGGTGTTTACGCTCTCACAACTCGGACTTGCCACTCTAGGGGTGTTTAAGGCTCCGGCTTTGGCTGCGGGTGCAGGGCTCAGAAGACTACGAAGGGCTTTCGGGCGCGGGCGTAGCTCGGACCCTGGACTATAGTGTGGTTGTTGCACGCCTGCCTCCACCTATCCCTCCCCAAATCGAAACGCATCATTCAACGGGGGAGCCGGGGATTCCCTGGCAGGATTTCCCAAATCTGAGGACTAGAAACGGATGCTCTCATGAGTTCCATAAGTTCTGTAGAAGCTGAAAGTCGCAAGAGTTCGGTGTTGTCTCCGGTCTCTGGTCTTGTCGTGCCTGAAGGCTTTAGTGATAGGGTTGACTGTAAACCCGCCCTACCCAGCCAAATCCTGAAGCCAGTGAACCCATACGCCCAAGCCCCTGTCGCAAGCTTAGCGATTCCACAAGCTCAAAACGATTCAAAGTGATCTCAACAGTTCTTGTGCCGCGAGTACATCTGCGAAGATAAACCCGGAATGGTCGGTTGGGTGGTTCAGGACTTCGGGCATATTCGTTCTCCAGATTGAAGGAGATGATGTCTTTGATCCAGTCCTTGTGGCGTCTTTCGGTCCTTGAATTTCTTGAACTCCTGCAGCTGGTGCATTAGGTCACTGGCCTTAAAGACGTCTGGCAAAATGTCAAACAAACCCATACCGGTCTGATCAAAAATCCAACTCCTGAATTCACTAGTTCTTCTTCATTCTTGCTCGAAGGGGCATAAGGTGAAGACTTCTTCATGGATGATGGGGCTTAGTAAGTTGGGCTATCGGATCCTGTACAGTACTTACAAGTATGTCCTTATCCTTCACGAGGCGACAATGTAACTACTGTGGAGCTAGTCATGCCCGTATGCGGCTGGGCGAGCTCATTGCAATTTTCCGCATGCTGCCGTGGCATGTGTAGTTGCAGAACGAGGCATCTAGGGATTCGTGACTGTTGCGGTTCAAGGACGTTTTGTGTTGAGCGCTTAGCTTCTTTCAAAAATTGGGGGGTGTGCTCGCTCGGAGATTACTTTGGAGGAAGAGCTTGTCAACAAATTGCCACAGGGACTGGAGAAACATGGAGAAACTTCATCAGCGTACCGAGGGCAATGAACATTTTAGATCTTGAACCCTAGGCCCTGAAATGCCTGAAGTCACCAAGACTTGAAGCGCGTTATCAAAATCCAACCGCCCACCCTAAATCCTAACGCCACTCTGGACCCTTCAAGATACAGCGCGCCTCCTCCGAGTTCTCCACCATCTTTTTAATGTCTGGCGAAGGTATGAACCGAAACGGAATTGCGACCTTCGGAGTGAGGATCACGATATCAAGGCCTTTGATTTCTAGCTGGAACACTTGTCGGTTTGTAAGCCTTATTATTAGTTCAACAAGATTTTCGGAAGTCGCTCTCGACCAGGTCAGGCGAGGTTTTGGGGCAAAATTCTCAGCTCAATCGGTGGAGCTGACAGAATTCGGAAAGCAAGGAACCACATGTAGGAATCCACATCCGAATCAAGACCCGTATTATAACCATCTCCAGCAGGATCCCCTTGAGGCCTCTATAAACCGTAGGGACCATCGACCCCTATACTCTTGGATTCCACCTTGCCAGAAGCGGTGCAGGTCGTTGAGGCGGCGCGCACATCCAGCTCCTCACTCCCGTATGTCCAGCAGAAATTACCTGGAGGTTTAGGGCTTACAGTTAAAAGGTTCAGAGCTGGGAAGCTTTGTACGGTGTTTCTGACAATTTTGATGGGCATCCGATGGGTGTTGAGGTTTTGTTTCAAGCTTGAAATACTGGTCTGCAAGGCGGTTCAGCTCTTTTGAAGACCTTCCTAGACTTCATATATATATATATATGTATGTGTATATATATATGTATGTATATATATATATATATATTCAGACAGGCTTTGGCAGAGTTCGGGGTTCTTAGGGCCTTAGGGTTCGGGCTTTCGGGGCGCTGCTTCAAACCTGTAGCCGCTGACTGAACAACTATGACAGACAAATATTAGGTTCCTCGAGTGGCCCAAACAGCAGCTGTGGACAGCTGCAATTAAAGTACCTTTTGGAATGTCACTCCTGCCCACACCGGCCACATGCATGGAGGCCTCTTGCATCAATTGCAGCTCACGGCTCCGCTCAGACGCGGGCAATCGGGGCTTGCCTTTGTAATGTCTAGTCATCTAGTACCCACCATATCTGGATCAGCCAACAGAAGATCGGAGTCATCCATGGACTTCCTAGAACAATCATCTTTTCAGCAGCGACACGAATCGCTACCTTGTCTGAGTTCAAAGCTTGCCATGTGGCCATCACGTGGGAAAGGTTTACACTTGGAACCTTCCACCCTGAACCCCAACGCACCGAAATCCGACATTGCTTGAGAAGATACCGGTGTCATCATCTTCCCACACAGTCTTGACCGGGATGGCCTTTCAGGGAAGCTTCTGCAGTTGGCGTTCGAGTGCACAAGCAGCAGTCCAACTATCCCATATTGAGGAGTCTTGTCTCTTGACCGGAGACATCATGATCTGGTGGAAGCTCAGGGTAGTTTCGTTGATCTGTTCATTAATCCAGTGCCTAACGCCAAACGACCGTGCAGACGCGATGATGCAGTCGTTCCCTTTCTCTTACCATCGACAAGACCTGTTTTGCAACAGCACCATGTACGCGCTCTGTATTTCTTGCTTCTCTCTTTTCCGCATCGTCCTTCCTTTCTCTGTCCATTTAATGAAGGTGTATTTTGCTATGTATATATATATACACACATAGAAACATATCAATTTATATATATATATATATGTACACATTGGTTTATGTATGTGTTTGTTTAAACGCATACTATGTATTTACAGGTGCCTGTGCGTGCATGTGCGTGTTGTATGTTTGTGCTCTTTGCGTTCTTTCCTGCTTCCTTCTCCTCCTTCTTCTTGTGGTTTCCTCATGGTTCCTCATTCCTTTTCTTACCTTTCATGTCTTTCCATCCTTTCCTGCCTTCCTTCATTCTCTCCTCCCTTTTGGCCTTCCTTCCGTCCTTCTTCCCACCTTGCCTTGCTCTTTTCTCCCTTTCTTCCTCTTTCACCACTCTCCGCCTTCTTATGCTGCGTTTGTGGATGTGTAGGGGCGAATTTGCTGATGTATTCTACGATGTTCTACTGGATTTACCTTGAAGATGCATTCCGTTGACTGATACCACTTTCCCCGCTACCGACAATCCGCGAGCTTTTGGAAGGTCAGCCATGTCTATTCCCGGAAGCCCTGTTCAAGGCCAACACCCGTGCGGAACTAAGACTAAAACCCCCTTTGCAAAACCTGAGGCCCTGAATCGTTCCCAACTTCCGCACGAAGCCTTTGAGGCAGACTCCCAACACCTCAAGTTTTCACGCTCCCTAGAATAATGGCCCAATACCCATAAAATTGCTACTATTCTACATACTGTTGGGGTCCATGTACATGCTACTGTCAAACCTGTCTAAGCCTCAAGCGGGATCTTGACCCCTATAACCCTTATAAACTAGTTCATGGTTGGGATAGGATTAAACATGTAAATATTTATTCCTTATTGGCTTTAAGTACCCATAGAAATATAAAATGTTACCGAACTATGACAAGGTAAAGCTAAGCAAGACCATAAGAGCGACAGCGAAACCTATTTCTATTACTGGGATTATGATGGTTACAACTATTGTCATTGATCTCCTCCCCTCTTATGAACCCCTGCAAATACTAAGTTGTATTACCGTGATAAAAAGTTACTATTGGGCCTCAGACCCTGCAGCTTTACGTTGTAGGCCCCAACCCTCTACCCTGAGGCGCTCCCTCGTCTCTCCCTAGTAGCGCCTCATTGCACTGTAGTCTTGGCCCTTTTACACTCTTCTTCGGGTGCATTCCGGGCCGCATGCTCCCCGAAAACAACACTTGACACTAGGAAGAGTTTGAATAATCCGGCGAGAGCTTGTTGTTACTAGTGGCATTTTTGCTGGTGCCGTACTGACTATTGTTGTTATCACTGTTCTTTATACTAGCAGACTAGCAATATTCTTCTTCTTATTTTCATCACTATTACTATCGCCACTATTATGGCTATTGTTAAAGTTGAAGAGATTTTTGATTATTAGTAGTAATGGCATTCATGTTGATAAGAGAATGGGGTTTTCAGTCCAGCCTTCTCGAGATTGCCCCGGTGTTTGGAGTCAGGCTTTGCAGCAGACACCCTGTGCAGGTCTCCCTCCTGATTGCGGAAGTTTATGGTTTAGGGAAGTTTAGGGTTTGCAATGGGGACTACTTGTAGGCTTGTGTATCACCTCAGCATGTAGGGAGGACCTGGGGTGAAGGCGCGTATCACGCACAGAACCCCCCAGGCGTATCAGGAACTTACCAGTACCAATTACATATTCCGACCGTAATAGTCATTACCCTACCCTAATAAATCTGGCTTGTGTACTTACCTCGATCCTGCAAATATCAGCCTAAACCGCAACCTTTGATACCCCGCAAGCAAACACTATGTCATCGGTCGTTTTCCACACTGATTCTGCACATATACGGGCCTTGACAAGTAGAGTAGCTTGTTAGCGGTTTTACCCATAGACTCCCTAGTAGTTCCTTTTTTGGTGTTCATATCTAGAATCCTATAAGGTAATCCCAGAAAGGAACTACTATGGAGCCTATGGGTATACTACAAATTGCAAGGAGCTCTAAGGAATAGTATTACATGGTGATTTCTCAAGCTTCTATACCCTTTTGCATCAGGACTTGTGCATCCGCCTGAACACTGAGATCCACAATGGGAAGAACTAGTAAGCTTCTATACCTATGCCCTGAAGACCCCTTAGGACAGAAGTGCTCCTCAGGCGGGAAGAAGTCTGGCGCTCGCAGCTGTCGCAAAGCGTCGGGGGTTTTCCGTCGCTGAAACCTTAGAGGGGCTTAGGGTTGAGGGGTTTAGTGTTTAGGGTTTCGGGGTTTAGGATTTCGGGTTTTTTTGCTAAACCCCATAAAGTTGGAAACCGGATTAAGGCCAAATAGTGCTGGGATTCCCTATACATTACTTTCAGGATTGAGGCTACCGGGCTTCTACTGTACTTTTACCATAGTCAGCAATATTACTTTCACGGCTATTGTTACTGTTACTATCGCCAGTATTATGACTGCTACTAGTACAATGAAGGGGTTCTGAAGCCGCGAAAGGCTTTATTAGTGCTTTAGGGCTGAGGCGGCTAAGGCTTTGTGAGGAAAAGGGAACCTGGAGCCCTAACGGTTTGCGCTCTCGCAACTCGGACACAGCCGGACGAGGTTCTTGGTTCGCAGTCGGACTACAATCAGCTTATCTGAGTCAGGTTCAGTTGCACACACAACGCAGGTTCTAACGGTTTAGGGTTTAGGGTTTAGGGATTGAGCAGCCGGCATTTTGGATGTAAGGGCTTCGGCATTGGAATCATGCTCCGAGATGCAGCAATGGCCTCGCACCCTGTTGGTAATTGGCCAAACTGGGGTTAACATATGTTATACCTGTTGGCAAAGCTGACGCACATGATCAAACGAGCGAGTATGCCAAGGTGGATGCAGACGGGGGCGTGGTTATGAGTTGCTGGTTTCACTCTCCCCTCTAAACATATACACTGGGAGCGAGTTTACCCTTCATCATTTGAGATCATGAGTTTCACACCTGCATATGTACCGGTTTATCTACATGAACGAAAACATGTTATACATATACGCACATGTTCCCACCCGCTTACATACTTACAAACCTACATACATACCCACATGCTTGCGTACCAGAAATCCATCTATCCACGTGTGCATCAGTGTTTGTGTCTGCTCTTGCTTGCTAGAGCTATAAACAGGTCATATATACATGTACATATACACAAACACATGATGCGTGTACCGGCTACACCCGCATCTTCGAATTTCGGCGCATGAATAGCTACGCGTGTCGCGACTGTGGCATCCTGATAGGCGTAATTAAACAGAAGGAATGGACGAGTAATAATCTAGAGGTGTAAGATTTAAAGTATGAGCGGAGTACGTATGTGTTTATGTATATGTGCTCCTAGACTTATAGTGAATGGAACTAGATGACTATGTACAGAACCAGTAATGGAGTAATAAGTGCACGAATGAATGAATAGATGAATGAGTGAATGAAGGAAGGAACTGACAAGCACGAACCAAAAAAAAGTATAGGTGGATCGTAATTATGGGCATACATGAATATGCTTGTGGAGGTGTGTATACATACATGCAGATATATGTTCTGCGGCCAAGCTTGAGAAGACACTCTCAGCTGCGGCCGGTGGGCATCAAGCTCGAGAGGGTCTGGAAGCCTCGGGGCTCAGGTCTTTTGGGCTCGGGGCTTATGAAGGACTGTCTAGATGTGCGAAGCTTTTCGTCTCCCAAACAAGAAGGCTCCACTTTGTATTTAAGACCTGAAGAAGGGATCCAAAACAAGAGAACTTCCCCCATGGAGTTTCAGTTGTGCGGGAGTTTGACAAGCGGGTGTCTTAAAATCAAGGGCCTGGATTTAACATGGGCAACATAGGGTTTCCATAACTACCAATAGTATTCCCTGATACACCAAAACAACTACTTGGGTTCGAAATTGGCGTTATCCTTAAACTCGAGAAACTCGCATGTAGAGCCACGGGCCATACCTTTCGAAAATCACCTAGTCAAAGAGTGGCCCAGAACTGCCGGGTATCTTGCATGTACGTATTGCGGTGGGGACTTCCCGGTTTGCGAAGGAGAACCTTGTGTGGGGCCCCGCCACCAGTTTAACCTCAAAGGCAAAGGGGAATCCTTACCATGCTGAGTGGCCGAAAATTCATCCCAAAGACTCCAATATCCCTTCATTAGTGAATATACCCTAAGTTATAGTAAGGTCCCTAATATGCCTTAAATTATAGTAGGATCCCTAATATGATTTACGGTTTCTTCCTTTGGAGTCTCTGGGATGTTAGTCCTCTTCGACAGGGGACTTCAGAGTTTCGGGCTTTAGGCTTCAGAGGCTTAGAGGTTCAGGGTCTGGCTTTTTGTAGGGCTTCGGGCTTCTCTTGGCTTAGGGTTAATTGGGATAATTTGGACTGCTATAAATCTTCTTCCTCCAAACTCTTAAGATCTCTGAAGCATGGCCCCAAGCCAAGAAACCCAACATTTATTTCAACACTGGCTTTGGCCCAGGAACCAATGCGTGCTGAGCCGTCCCGCTCCGGAAAAACGACCTTCGACGAACTTTGAGGGGTAGACGAGGTTGAAGGAGTAAGGCTCGCTGGCCATTTTGAGGTTCAGGGCTTGGACTCGGATTTCCGAATCCGGGGTTTGTGGATCTTGGTTTCGGAATGTCGGGGGTTGGGAATCCCAAGCCCTGAAAGCTCTGTGCCTCCTGCATCTGGCAATCTGAGCGATGCTAAACCCTGAAAGTGAAATCCGAAGCCCCAGCAGTCAGCCATTGCAAGGTTTGGCAAACCTTAACTCGTATCAATCTTCATGAGTCCGTCAGCAAAATGGTCGAAACTAGATATGTTTCTGTTTCAACCCACCACAAGTATGTATATGTATGCTGTATGCATATATGTATGCTGATATGTAGGCATGCATGTATGTAGGTAGGTATGTATGTATGTGTGTGTGTATGTGTATGTATGTGTATGTATGTATGAACGACTGAATGTATGTATGCATGCATATAATGTGTGCGTCTGTATGCACTTAGGTATGTTACCCATACATGCACAAGCATACATACACATGTATACTTGTATTGCACACACACACACACATATATATATATATATACACACAGATGCACACCATATCACAATGACACAAGATCCTCTGTCGCTAGATGCCTGTACAAACTTGCCTCCTGGAGCCCCTACAGTAGCCGCCAGCTGCTCTTGTCAGGGACGTTTGCATCTCTTCTGAGGGCTTCAACGTGACATGTGGGTGGTTGTCAACATTAGGGTCCCTTTTTGGGTCCCTATTACAATACGGCACCTAATTATTAGTTAGGGTACCCAAACGGGGACCCTAATTTTGACAACCACCCATGCGCGAGGAGTTCAGATTCGAGGCTGAGGGATGTTTGAGGGTAGCAGCCCTCTCAACTGACGGAGCACAGCCCGGCAAGGTTCGTGCTATAAGCCCGCCGTAGGCACTTCAAGCTTACAGCCGAGGAGATGACTCATTCCACTCTTGCAGTGAACTCCACGCTATGTCATGACCCGGATATGATGTACATGGAAGGAAGACGCATGGAGACACTCCAAATCGAAAACACGCCCTGCCGAACTATCCGGACTATATACTATAGAACCCTACACTACAAACATAAACGACAAGTATTAAAAGAGTAGAGGCTGCGAATCCAGGTACTACAGAACCCCAAACCTTGAAACCTTTAGCCGGCCTTACAAAGGCGACTCTCTTTGTCCACGGATATCACGTGCCCCTCCGTGCGATCGCGCTTCAGGGCCACCGTGTCGAACCTGATTTAAAACTGGGGCCTGAAGCATCTGCAAACGGTTTGGGGGGTTATACTGCTAATGACTTACAGAATAGTTGCAGGTGTATACTGCATAGGTTTGGGTTACATTATATCATGGTCTGGCGCAGATTATAGCAGAATCCCCAAACAGTGTCGTACACACTGTGGGTTTGGAGCGTTTTTGCTGCCACGAGGCGCCCGCTCAATATTCCGTGGGGCTCATTTCCGTTTGCACACTCGCTTTGCAGGCTTTTGTTTCGGGTTGCAGGTGTGTGCAACTTTGGGGGGTTTCTTCGGCGTAAAGCTTGAGCTTCGGGCTGAAGGTTCGCGTATATGTCTTTGAGGCTCTGTAGATTGGTATGGGATGGTATGGGTGTCCAGGCACCTCATATAGGAGTCCTGGGACACAAGCAAAGCCAACTTACAAATGCATTTAGTCAGGGGGTCTTCCTCAACATCTACTTCTCAATATGTCAGCAAGTACGCCAAAACATGCAATGACGTAATGACATGGGGTCCTTTATCAGAACTCCCTCTTTGAGGTAACCCTAAACTCCAATCTAAAACCTACACTAGAAAGCTTAATCTCTGAACTCTGCCCCAAACCCCAAGTCTGAAACTCTAAACCCCAATCACGTATAGAAACCCCAGAAAGTTGGAACATAGATTTTGGATGATTCATGCTGGGATTCCCTACACTTCTCTTTGGCTTCTACTGTAAACCCTAAACGGGTTAGGGTTTAGGATGGCCCTAAACCCTACTTAGCCCACGCCTCTCCAGAGCCAGATCGAGAAAGCCAATCTTGTCCTCCACTGGAATACGTTCAAAGAGATCCTACCTAGGAAGGGAACCTACCTTAAGGGGTATTATAGGGTTCTATGATAGGGTTCCGTTTAAGGGGTATTATGGGGCTCTATAATAGGGTCCCCTTTATGGGCTTTAAGCTTATGGCTTGCGGTTTTGGGTTTGGGGTTTGAAGCCCTTTTGGGCTTGGGCAGTGGAACTGAGCAAAAGGTGGCGCACCTGCAGAACAGTGAAAAGTTGCGGGGTCCTTTTTGCAGCTGGGCTCTTATTAGTGTCAGCCAGCAAAAGTTGCGGGGTCCTGAACCGTAAACCCCAAAACCCTGTAGCTCCTGTAAGCGCTACCTGGGCTTTTAAGTAACCAGGGAGAAAAAAGTATAAACTTTTTATTTCATAATGCTTCCTTTAAGAAAAAAGTATTAAAGTATGGTACTCCAAAGCCCAGCTACAAGCAAGCCTGTACTGGGTTTAGGGTTTAGGGTTTATCCAACACCAAATCACCTCGAAACCCCAGCCCGACCCTAGGCCCTATACCCGAAAACCCCAGACCCTCAACGCCCAGAGTCATTGGTCCAGGATTTCGGTTTGGTTTAGGGTTTAGGGTTCAGGGGTTTGAGTGTGTTGGGCTTTAGGGTTTTGCTTTCAGGCGGAGGGTGTCCGTGCACCGACGTGTGTTTCGTGATTTTTGGCAAGGACATACAGCCACGCTTGGAGGTTCATGGGTAGTTATAAGTAGGGTTATATGTAGGGTAACTCTAATTATATCTGAATCCCTTTTAAGGGGACTTATAACCCCACTTATAACTACCCATGAACCTCCAAGCAATCCAGAAATCCATAACTTGTAGTAAGCTGCACAGCTTACACCCCACTCCCTAAGTCCTCAATGATCCTTGGAGCAAAGGTTCAGACTTTAGTCACAAAGGCTGCCCAAAACCGCAGACCAAGATTCAAGCGAAAGCTTCTGAAAATATCATGACCTCAAAATGTTACCCTAAACCCTAACCGTAAACCCTAAACCCTAAACCGTTTCAAATGTTGACCCCATGCCTTGCAGGCTGCTTGATAGGCTCCTGGCTTTGCTAAACTCACTTGCAGAGCGAGGGGCCCCGTGTCAGAACCCCCCACCCATCTTATCCCACCTCCCAACCCTCATGCATGAAGAGCCGGAAGCCTGAGCCGTGAGCTAGCCCAAGTTCAACCTCCTCACCCCCACGCCCTAAACCTTAAATTTCCTAAAGATCCCTGAAGCCCTTCCGGCTATGTAAGGCTTCGATTGGTGGCGGTTGTCCTTCTCTGGGCTCAGCAAGAAGAGATCCCCGCATAGGCACTTCTCAATCTTCGTCCTGGCTCTGAGGCTTCGGGTTTTTGGACTTCGGGTTTCGTCGGGTCAAGCCAGGGGATAAGGGCCTTAATGCTTACAAGAGGGTTTTGAGGTATAGTATGCATACTTTGAATCTAATAAGGAACTTCAAAATAGTATTGGTAGTTACTTAGGCCCCTGTATTACCCTCAAGTCCACACCCCTGGAACAATAAACCCAAAGCGCTAAAGTCCTAAGCTTGTTGAGGCATGGCGTCATGTTTCAATAGGGAAGAACTCGAAGCCCACCGTGTGAGACTCGGAAGGCGTCACGCACTGAGAAACTTCAGCAACGACACCCTGAAACTGGGGTATTTGGTGGGGGGTCCGGCAAGTGAAAGTCTTGAAGCTGCGCAGGGTTGTGGAGCTTTGAACCCTAAACCCTAAACCAGAATTTGGGAGTTTCCGAAAATAGGGGACCCTAATATAGTACCCTTAATGGTAGGATCCTTATTATAAGGACCCCAAAATAAGGTACCCCAAATTTGCGGAAACTCCCATTTCTGTTCGTGTGAATCGGCAATCTCAAATGCTGACCCCTCTCCTGGTCTCATCCAGCTCCCATCGGAACACCACCGGGTCGGCCTGGGCTTGGGCGAAAGATTTAGGGGCTGAATACCCTAGGCCTAGCCCAAAAAGGATTAATATAGGAACCTGATTAGGAAACCTTGGGCCTTTATTAGGGTTCCGTATATGAGTCATACTATTTTGGTTATAGGCCCAGGGTTTCTTAATCAGGTTCCTACATTGGGATTATATAGACCCCAAAAGGTTAAATGTTACCTGCTCAGCTACTAAGAATAAAACCAAATGTCTCCGAGTGGCATGCTCCTCCTGAGAAACCCAGTGGTCTTTGCGCAGCTCTGCCAGGGACTCGTCCAAAGCCTTAAACGTTGGGTTTAGGGTTTAGGGTTTGAGACAACATGTTGGAACCACGCAGAATCTCACGGCAGCATCATGGCAAATTCATGCTGGCACTCCTGAAAGCTTCCTCGTGGTCCCATTGGTTGCAAAGGTGGAGAAACCTTGCTTCTCCGCTGTCGATATGAAGAGTGCGTGTGATGTCTTGGGTCTCTTCTGGACTGCGATTTGGTTGAACATCACACAGTTCTTACCATCCACCCAAGCCCAGGAAGTCCTTTGCAACCAAGAGTCATGGTCCTTAACCTCAACTTCCACTGCGGAGGATTCCTTGGGTTGGTTCTTCTTCTTGATCTGGTCCAAAGCCTTCGATCCCTGCAACAGCGAGAATTGGCGCATCCCACTGGCACCGAATAATGGCACAGATGCACCCAAAACCAGCGCTAGAGAGAGAGAGAGAGAGAGAGAGAGAAAGAGACAGAGAGAGAGGGCGAGGGAGGGAGGGAAATCTACGAGCCCTATAAACCCGAAAGCCCGAACCAAGCTAAACAGAGGACACCAGCTAAACTCAAGAGCCCTCACGGAACCCTCACAGTGCAGTCAGGCGTAAGGGGGGTGGCCTTGAAGTGCCGTTTCCAGTATTCTTCCATCTCCGTCTGAACCTTTCCTTGAGCTTCATGCGGTTTTAAAGGCTTGGGGCTGTGTTTAGGTTGGGTAGGATGCCTCTATGGGTTGTAAGCTTTTTTTAAGGATTCAGCGGTCTTGGGCTCACTTTCACCACCACTGCTAGTACCAATCCTGGTACATACTCATACGATGTACCAAGAAAAAGCCTTCTCTTTTATGTCGTACTGCTTTACCATCCTGTATGCTGAATCATAAGCACCGTTTCTATGCCATCTCAAGCTCGGCCTGTTGCTCGCAAAATTGTGCCAGAGACTCCCCGCGTCCCATAGTATTTGATCTCGTTGTAGGCCTCGGGGCGATACTGCACGGACACAGAAAGAAATCCACCTCCATGAACTTCAAACAGATCCCCGCCTACCTGCCAACATGCGTCCGTATGCGACGTCCGTCGAAGGTGTGACTGCAAAACTGTGATTTCCACTTGAAGCCGAATGGGTCCGAAACACGTAAGCTTGCAAACAAAATCAAAGTTCAGCGGAGTAAATGTTACGAGTTTTAGGGAGACACGATGGCATGATAGCTTGGGCAAGCGATTGCTTACCGTAACTTACCCCTCCACGCAAAGCAATCCAGGGACGAGTATGTTGAACAAACAACTGTAACACGATGGCTCAGGCAATCGGCCTTGTCCACCAGCATTGCAGCATACTCGCCACCGTCCAGCTCGTCGAATTTGCTTTCGGCGTCATCTTCGTTGGAGAAAGCTTCCCCTGGATTGGCACTGGATAAGTTCGGACATGGGCAGCACGATAGCAAGAACACATGCAGAACCCCGTGACGCAGCATTCTACCTATAGTATCCATTGTAGTTCCTTTTTTGGGTTACCTTATAGGATCCTACTTGTAACGATAAAATTGGTTTTAACCATAAGAAGGAACTACAATGCAGACTATAGTATCTTGGCATGGATGCAGCAATGACAAATGTAAAGCTCTAGAACTCAACATAAGTGAAACCGTGCAAAACACTTGCCTCTGAATGATTCCTCCGTGACTTGACAACACAAAGATTTGGAGTTCGAAACTTGCTAGGCGTTTTGATTGTTGTGAATATTGTTGACATCTTTGGATGCCTTCTTCTTGCTAAGCCTTGTTTTCGCTTTTAACTGTTGTTGTGCTTCGTGTTGTTGTGTCGCTTCTTTTCTGGTGTTTGTGTCGTCGTCGCTTTATGCTTTTTGGGGAGCTTTGTTTTGCAGTGGAGATGGGGGGGGCATTTGTTTGCAACCCTTGGCAAAGCTGGGTTTGGCTTTGCCGTCTTCCTGGTGGTAGCCTCTGCCTCTGCTCCTGCTTTCTTCAGGTTATCTGACCCTCTGGTCCCCTCCCATGGCCAATGAGAGGTGGGGATAAGGAAATCATTATTCATTCAAGCTTCTATTATGTGGTCAACCAACATTAGCCTACGACAGGTCGGGTCTAAGATGTAGGATCTTTACCACCACAGCGCATTGATAGGTCGGAATTGTGACTTAATATGATTCTCATGAGCCGGCAGCGCATAATGAGGGGGCGAAGTAAAGACATGACATCAGCCGCCTAAGGGGTCTCTTTGAAACTTGTATCAACCCTGAGGAAACCCATGGAAACCCCACAATAGCTTACCGAAAACCAGAACCTGACAAATTGGAACTCCCAAATAGCCTGAAACAAGAGGAGATCCTCCAAATTGGAATCTTCAAAACTTGCCACAAAACAAGACCCTGCCAATAGTAATCCCCCGGTTATGTGCCACAAGAAACGGATTGGAAGTTTGGAATAGCCTTCATGCAAGAATTCCCAAATGGCTTGACAGAGAAGAACAAGAATACAAGACCTACTGTAAGACCACCCCATGCCCAAAGACAATTTGGCAGCGGAAGCAACCGTGATCGGCCTTTGACTTGGCCCCAGTCGACGTGCCAAAGCACGGTGTATGCCTGTACGGACCAATGCCCTAAACCCTGCACCGGTTTAGGCCTTTTCTGGGTGACAAACGACAAAAGCACACTCGCACATGGAGATGCATGACTTGGCGGCTTATTCCAAAACCCTTATTCAAGCATCCCTGGTGAAAACAAAATCTGATATAACTTGTAGTAACCCCAAACCAAACCCTAAACCCTAAACCCCCCAAACCCCAACCAGGGCCTCACGGCTTTCCATGCCAGCTGCTTTGGCTTCCATGCTGTACACGGCGCTGCTGAAAGGTTCCGGAAGGAACCTTTTGGGCGCCTGCATTGATCGCGGCCAATATAATGTAACATAGTACCATATAATGCCCATAAAAGATATATAAAATAAGTATAGTATAACAGGTTAGACTGCAGCGATCTGCAGCATATATATATATATATACTTATCTAGAGGGACTTCCAGGATAGTCTGACACAATAGGTTCGGAGCAATTCAAACTGACATGGTGCGTAGGCATACTCAGCGTGGTCCTGTGTCGAGCGTGGAAGTTTGCCACCGGAACGGAATGCAGCACGAGCTTCGTCCTGCAACAGCTTACGTTCGGTGCCAACGCCTGAACCTCCGCATGCTGCACAAGGCTAAAAGCCTGTGTCCGGAGTGAGGCTGCATGCAACAACAATGCACTGGCAGTCCCCGAGGTCAGCCCACTCTCTAGCCGCCGCATTCGCTATGTCGCGGAAGGTTGCCGAAAGATCCATTGCCTTGGCACACGCCACCAATTGGCGGCCGACAGCACCAACAATGTTCAACAACCCATCTTATTTTCAATCTCCTCGGGAAACATAGCCGAAAGATCAACAAGCCCACCTACCGAATCCAACAAAACGATGTGGTCTATTCAAGCGCCCGGCACCACACACATCCATATCTAGTAGAAATCACCTACAACCGTTTACGCCGTTCAGATCTGTTTGCTCTGTTCCGCGCTTATATAATTCTACAATGCTGCCGATAGCTCCAGGAAGTTTACGTTATGTCACCACTGTCTCGGCACCTCGAAGGCAACGGCCCAACGTGGGTGCAACATAGGGGAAACCATATTCAATGTGCATGATACTATACTTTTCAAGGGACACAAAGGAACAGTAAACCCAGCAGCAGTACTAATCATTTCTAATTATTGAAGCCTTCATAAGCCTTCCAAGGTTGCAGCCTTCATAAGCCCTCCAAGGGCACAGGCAGAGAAATCACAGTGCCTTGCGCAACTCAGAATGATGATGCTTGATGCCGGCATCAGGTGCCTGCTTTTGCCGGAGAAAAACACCGAAACCAGTAGGGTCGCGAGCTTTCCGTTTCCTGCGGCACCACCACAGTGAAAGGCTGCGGGCAGATGCTGGAGAAACATCGACCACACCCAGGCCTGCGTTTCTTCTGCGTTGGTGCTGCCTCATCTTGGGCAACTGCTGCCTGAACCTGCAGAACGAGTCCGAAGCTTGCAGTGCACGAAACACAAATAAGAGGTGCTTCCGATGCCGGAACGAGTTATGCTGGCTGCTTGCTGAGACGTCAACATGCACACAGGACATGGGGTCTAGTGGCGGCAAACACATTGTGCCTTCATGACGGTATCATCCACCATCATGGACATTCTGGTCTCGGGTAGTTGGCGTGCTTCAAACACCAGCAACTCTTCCTCGAACTGATCCTCATGCGATGCTCAGCATGAGAGTGCAGCCCCTAAGCAAGGAACCAGAATGAACCGTGTTCTTTTTGCATGCAACGGCAGGAAAGTGAGATACATGGACAAACTTCCACTGCGGTGCAGTTACGAGTGACAAGTAACGTGGTGCATGGATTCTGGCGTCATGCTTATTGGGTCGCCCCCCCATTACATAAGCAACAGCTTGTTGCAGAGAAACATCTGGTGACGCAAGCATGCATCATGCAGGAAAAGCAGCAAAAAACACGGATTCGGCTACGGCAATGCAATTGGCTCCGTCGTCCGTCCTCCAAGTCTTTTGTGATGCGGCTGCGAGTTGCAAGTTCCTGGCCAAATCACACAACACACAGAAATAACATTAACAGTGCACGCAAGCAATACACGCCTCAAAAAATACATGGATCAGGGTAGCTCGACTGGTGTGAACCCGCCACAACCCGCACTTGAAAACAACTTGCGCAACTTCATTTAACTTGAACCATGCCACCTCCACAGTGGGTTGCAATGCAATTAGTGTGTCACCGCTTGGTGCCGGCAGCGGCTTTGCCGATATGCCCTCTGTGGCCATATCTCCATTCTTGTTTGCGTTCTCCTGCCGGGCACTTGCTGCTTCAAACATTGTGTATAAACTCCTGATGAACCTTGCGGACCCTGACAGCTGATGATCTCATGCCGCAGTGCAATATCAAAGGCTAATCACGACCCGGAAAGATGCCTCCGCAGGCTCAGGCGCTTCCGTGAGTGTCGGCAATGGAATTAACGGGCCAGATGCCTGCCAGCAGGCTACTGTAGTTGCTTCTTGAAGGAAAATGAAATCTTCGGTGAAACAAGTGTGAACACGCTTGCCCTGCGCACCTCCGATTCGGATGCGGCCGTGCGTTGTGGTTTCTCTGGCAACGAACCGGTTGGAATGGTGACCAAATTTCCTGAACACACAGACGTCGTCGCATGCATCAGTCGGCCGGAACTTCGCACGAAGCACACCGCCCATGGAATTTAAATCTTTATAAATTGAATTTGAAATTCTACTTTATTCCACCGCTCATCGCACACATGGCTGTGTCCCGGAAATAGCTGCCCGTGGCAACCCTCGATTCGTACAGACTGAATTGCTGCCTTGGATCCTGCCCGAGCAAAAATTCCATGGTTCGGCTTGCATGAAAAGTATGCCCTTCCTTTGACGGAACCGTCCTTGGTCCACGCGTGGGGCAATGCGGCAGCTACCTGACTGCACCGGATAAAAATTCGACTACACGCGCAAAGCTTCAACAAATACCATGCCACGGGGCATTCTTCCCCAGTGGCTGGTCCAATTCCACACCAATCCTTTGGCTTGCTGACAAGGTGTGGCAAAAACAAACGACATGCCACAACGTTTGCTCATCTACATATTGTTTTAGGAATTATTGGGTCCTATTACACATCCCGGCGGCCCCAAAACATTCCACAAGCTCTGGTTTACGGTGGCATGGGACCGAAAGCTGTAAAATCTGAGCTGTTTCTCAGGGGTGCTTGGGTGATCCGGTTCTGGGTGACCAGGTTCATCTCAGAAATGAGAGACCCCTGCGGGGGCTCAGGGTAGTGTGTTCAGGGGCAAGTATCAAACTGCCGGGTGGTGCCACTTTCTGAATTGGGCCGCTCTACTCGGAAATACCCGAAGGGGCCGGCGACCCTGACCCAATTTGCCTAAACGGGGCCTGGGCTCGGATTTCAAAGGACCGAGGGCCATCCTACTCGTAAACAGCTAAACCTCGCTAAACCGCTCCGGGCCTTTGCCCCAAACCCGCCCGGAACCCCCAATACCATGTTACAAGTACACACTGGGAATGTCCAATTCCGGGGTGTGGAGTTGACAAGCTCAAGCCTCAAGCAACAAGGTATCTGATCTCTATCCCTTCGGGCTTCGTTGAAACTCTCGGCGCTTAACTAAACATTGAGCGTGTGGCGCCGTGATTTGACGTGGTCGGCTATTTGATCCGACCTTTGAACTTTGGCACCTGACCTTGAACATCTGCAACGTGACATGGACTGCATCATTGCCCTCTAAACTGTTAGAAAAGCTTGGAGCGATTTAGAAAGCCTTAAAAGAGCTTTCGAGCGATTTAAAGAGCTTTCGAACGATTTGGAGAGCTTTAGAGCGGTTTAGAAAGCTTTGGAGCGGTTTAGAGAGCTTTAAAACGATTTAAAGAGCTTTAGAAATATTTAAGATGAAGCAGGGCAGGCCTGAACAGAGTCAGGCAAGCACCCTCTGACTTTCGGCTTTGAAAAACCGTGACCTGCTTGTTTGAGATGTGGAGCTGGCGGCGACACTCCCATGACCCTACGGGTAACCCAGAAAAACTTGCATGTTTAGGGTTTCAAGTCACCGCCATGACCACCATGCACATGATCAAAAAAAGGGAAACCCAAACATGTCCTAATCAAGTCACACCCACAAACCAACGCCGAATTGTGACACTCGAAAGCGTAAGTGTTCCGCCGAAAAAATGCAAGTGGCGTGGTATGTGCTACCAGCAACGAGATCACAGTTGTTTTGATGTCACGGGCCCGGGTGCCCACATAACAACACTACTTCGGCATCCTGCGGCTTGCTATTTGCGGCTCGAAAAAGGAGTCTGCCAGGATCTGCCCGGATGTCGCTGAGCAGCGGTGCTTCGCAGTCGAAATTTGATGTGCTGGCTGGCTGGCTGGCAGCAATGCGGGCAGCCGCGAAGGAGAGCAACGGTTGCGTCCAGCTCGCCGAGCAGTTTGACAAAAGTGGCAGCTTCAGTGCGGCAGCAGCCCAGCGAGCTCGAATGCACCGTGCAAGCATGTGCAAGCTGACGGATGTCAGGGCAAATGAAATCTTTAGCGTTGTCAAGTTAAATGAAATCCTTAGCGTCGCGTGCCAGTGCAAATGCGGCCCCAGCATTGCGACCGGCAGGGGTTCCGACACACGTCAACGGGGACAAGTGTGGTGTCGACTGCAAGCTGTGCGCTGCCCAACAAACTCAATGTGGCACTTATCTTGCCGATCGACTTCAACGTCGGGATCCCGAAGCCGGATGTTGAGGGCAACTGTTGCTCTGGCTTTCCGGCAGATGCGGGCAGCAAAGCACTCGAGACATCTCGGGCCCGCCCTTGGCACCAAGGACGCCTGATCGAGGACATGCTGCAACCCCCGGCAGGGTCGTGCAGTGGCCGGCAGTGGCAAGTCAAGTCAAGTCCTGCATGCCAGAAGGCGGCCTCTTGGAGGAGCAGACGAAGAAAACACAACGCTACAACTACACGTGATTATACACAGTGTATCGCGTTGTCAAACTGCGGTTGAGCATGACATCACGTCATCGTCAGAATTATTCGGAACACAGTCTGCTTTTGAACGACTAACGTTGCCGGCAGTGGCAACGCGCAGAAATCAAGGGAAAAGAACAGTAATAGTAGAGGTAGCAAAAAAATACTAGCCCCAACACTAGCACTAGCACTCGTCGTCGTCGTGGTGGTGGTAGTAGTACTAGTGGGACGAGTAAACGTCGCAATAATGCAAAGAATAATGATAGTAATGGTAGTAATGCTGGGAATGGTGGTGGTGGTGGTAGGTGTCATAATAGAATTGTAGTTAGGAATAGCAATGATCGTAATAGCAGTAGCGGTCGTACCGGTAGTCGTAATACTACTAGCAATACTAGTGGCAGTATTAATGGCAGTTGTTTCTTCTTCCGCATTTTTTTTTCACGCCTTTTTCCGTTAGCAGCAGGGTCCCGCTCCTCCGGTCCCGGCAGGGCCCGGGCGCGTCCAAGCGCTGTGCGACGGCTTGCTGAACCGCTACGGAGTGCAGACTCCACCAACGGCGGGCCCAGGCAGCTTTCGCAGGCGCTCGCACAGCCGGCGGGGCTCGGTGCGCGCGGAGGGCAAACTTTTTTGCAACTGCAAATCAAAAGGGGGCCCAAGTCCCGGTGCCAGTTGCGGTCTATGGCGGCGGGTCACGCTCTAAGCACGGGCAGGGAAACGGCTGGGTTGAGGAGCCTCCTGCCAGCGATGGTAGTAATAGTAGCCAGAGTACGAATAGTAGTAGTCGTCGTCGTCGTAGTCGTAATTGTCGTCGTCGTTGTACTACTAGTACTTGTTCTAGTATCAATAGTGTTACTAGTTGGTGGTCGTGTGGGGGTCGTAGTAGCAATCCTCTTTGTCGTAGTGGTAGTAGTAGTCATCGTAGCATTTGTTAAGTACAAGCAGTATTATGTATATTTCAAAAAACAATGCTATGATAAATACATTTAATGATACTTAAAAAAAACCATATAATGATAACAAGAAAAAACCAAAATGTTGAAACCCATCATGATACCAAAAAAAAGAAAATATGAAAATAATGAAAACAGCACTGCTGCAAGACACAAGAAAAAACTGGAGTAGTGTAGTCGAATAAAAAGTAGCAGAAGAACCAGCAACAAAAGTAGGATGTAGTAGTAGTAGTACTTTAATAGGAAGGAGTAGCAATACTAGTAGTCGTAGTAATAAAAGCATGTGCCGCAACAGCAAAAAACCACAGCGGCAACAGTGCTAGCGGCAGTAAGGCGGTGTTTTTTGTAAGGGTCGCAAAAATCACACGCGGAGTCATGGTGGTAGCGGCGTTGCTTGCGAAGCCGCGCCACGCGAATGGATTTCGATGGCAATGGCAGCCCGATCGCCATCCGACGGGGCGGCAGTTACGAACGCCCGATTACGCCGATTACGAACGCCCGTTAGCGTGCAGCAGCGAAACCAGTTGTCCTCGCGAGCCATTGTTGGGGGACAACCCGTCCTTCAGCTGTAGCAATAGCATGCAATAGCAGTAGCAGTAGCAGCAGCAGCAGCAGTAGCAGCAGCAGCAGGAGGAGCAGGAGCAGGAACAGCAGCAGCAGTAGCAGCAGCTGCAGCCGCAGCAGCAGCAGCAGGAGCAGGAGCAGGAGCAGTAGCAGGAGCGTTAGCATTAGCAGTAGCCGTAGCCGTAGCGGCACCGGCAGAAGCAGCAAGCAACAGCAGCAGCAGCGGTAGTGGCCATCGTTGCCGTAGTAGCAGTGGGCGTTGTCGTCGTGGCAGAGGTACCGCTAGTGGTGGTGGTTGCACCTGTTGCGGCCATACTAGTGGTAGCAATAACAGGAACCGTAGCAGTAGGAGCAGGAGCAGGAGCCGAAGCGCGAGCCGGAGCAGCAGCAGCAACAGTAGTAGTGGTGGTGGTTGTGGCGGCAATGGCGCCAGCCGAATCACCAACGCAAGCGGTGACATGCCGCAGCACTAGGACGAATACTACCATTGCGAGAGTGGTGGTGGCAGCGACAAGGGCACGGCTGTAGCCACTAGTACCTCACACCGCCCGTGTCTACGAATGGAACAAACAAAAATGGTAAACAGTGGCAATGGGAGCAACACTAGCCATAGTGGCATGCGCCGCTGTAAAGTCATAATCGTAGTCCTGGACGCAATCGTGGTCGCAACAACAACAACCGCAGTAGACCGTAGTTGTGCTAGTAATAGCCGCTGTTGTCGTAGACGTAACAATCGTCGTCGAAGGGTACTGCTAGCAGTGGTGGTTGCGCCTGTTGCAGCCATACCAGTGGAAGCAATAACAATAACTGCGGCAGCAAGAGCAGGAGAGGGAACAGGAGCAGGAGCCGGAGCAGCAGCAGGTGATCGTGGTAAAGGTAATGGTGGCAGCAAGTCGCAGTTTCGGTAAGGGCGGATGCAGTGAGTGGCAGGGTCCGGAGTGGAAATAGCAGCTGTCATCGTAATTGTCATCCTCGAGGTCATCTTCAATGATAGTAATGAAAAAAAGAAAACAGGAGAGCAATATTCGTGGTGGTAGCCATGGTCTCTCTGGCTATGGTGGCGGTGGCAATAGTCATGCTAGTGGGGTGGCGGCAACGTCGTCCGTAGTCCATATTGTAGTCGAACCGGTAATAATAGTAGTAGTAGTGGTGGTGGTGGTGGTGGTAATCGTCGTCGTGTAGCGGTCGTTGGTCGTGGTAGTGGCACAAGTAGTGGCAGCAGCAGCGGCACCGGTGGCGGTAGCAGTAGCGGGAGGGGTAGGGGTAGTGGCAGCGGCGGCGGCAGCTCTAGCGCTGCTTGGGGGTGGTGGTGGTGGTGGTGGTGCTAGTAGTAGCCGTAGTTGTACGAGCACACGTAGATGTCATACTATTACCCCTTCCACCAACACTCGTCCCACTAGCACTAGCAGTAGTACTTGTAGTAACGGTACTAT
This sequence comes from Symbiodinium sp. clade A Y106, assembly GCA_003297005.1. Taxonomy (NCBI): domain Eukaryota; class Dinophyceae; order Suessiales; family Symbiodiniaceae; genus Symbiodinium; species Symbiodinium sp. clade A. The sequence continues at coordinate 47,020 of BGNK01001901.1, read as the reverse complement.
TCGAAGTGCGACCACTGCGGGCAGCAAGAGTAGTACGAATGGTACTAATGATACCAATACTACTAGTGACGCTAGTAGTAGTAGTAGTAGTAGTAGTAGTAGTAGTAGTAGTAGTAGTCGTGGTGGTGGTGGTGGTGGTACTTAGTCGCGGTCGAGGTGGTATTAGTGGTAGCAGTACTGGTGGTCGTGGTAGTGGTAGAACTAGCCGTAGTAATAAGAATATTAGTAGTAGTTATTGGAATGGCACTAATTCCTCGCCCATGCAATAATATCGTTGCCGTCGTAACCGTGCTAGTCGAACGACTTGTGACCGTGGCCAACACCATAGCATTAGTACAACAACAACAACAGCTGCTGCTGCTGCTGCTACTACTACTACTACTACTACTACTACTACGATTACTACGACTACGACGACTACTGGCGGCAGCACTGGCAACAGTAGTACTAGTAGTGGTAGCAGAAATCGTTGTCGTAGTAGTAATAGTAGCTGTGGTAGTAGTAGTTGTAGTTGTAATAGTAGCAGTCGTAGTAGTAGTAGTAGTAGTACTAGCTAGTAGCAGTAGTAGTAGCGGGAGTAGTTGTAGTAGCAGTAGTAGGAGCACCAGCAGCCGTAAGTGGTACTGGCGGTGAAACTTGTAGTAGAATTAGTCCTAGTGGTAGTAATAGTCGTAGTAGTAGTAGTAGTAGTAGTGGCATTGGTAGTGGTGGTGGTGGTAGTGGTAGTTGCTTTTGTTGTCCTGGTAGTAGGTAGTAGATCTAGTACTAGTGGTAGTGATGGTGGCTCCAGTAGGTAGTGGCACTGGTAGTGGTACTGGTAGTGCTAGCGGCAGCGGTAGCGGCAACGGAAGTGGCAGTACTGGTAGTGGTGGAAATAGTAATGGCGTGGTGGTGATGGTGGTGGTGGTGGCAGTTGTGGTCGTCCCCGCCATCGTCGACGTAATCGTAGTCGTATTCGTAGTCGTCGTTGTGCACATTAGCGAACATAAAGATCGTATGCAATATTCGTGGACGAATCTTACACCATTAACTGTCTACGAGAGACTTGTGGCTTTTAGTCGCAATGGCAACCATCGTCGCGGGTGTAGTCGTGATAGCAGCAACCACAAGAAACCGGTAGCAAAAGTCCACGTCGACGTCGCGCCGTCCTCGTCCTCGTGTTGCAGTCTTGCATCGTCACACTACGCAAACTAATGCTGGTACTACCTGCAATCTTGTACAAATAAACAGTACGAAAAGTCACGTCACTGACGTGCAAGTTGTGAAAACACGAATGGCCTCGTGTCGTCGTCGCGGTGGCGCTGGTTGTAGACTGCATGCCACCACCCACAGCCAAAATCGAACGTTACATCCGGTCTCTCGACCAAGGCCTCTGTGGCCTGCAGAAGTACAGCAGCGGGTGCTGTCGCATCATCGGCTTCGTAACATCGGCGTATCTCTGTCGGGACATGGCTGTCGAATGACTGAAGGTGCACTAGACACGGTCCGCTAGAACCGGCTAGGATCGTTTTACCGAAGATATGCTGTAACAGGGCCTGTAATTGCCGATGGTTAGCTAAACAATCGATTGCAATCTGAACAGTGGGCAACGCAACATGAAAACTTTCGCGGGCGTGCAGCTGCCGACGGCCGTGTCGAAAACGGTTCTCGGGACGTTCCTGCGGAGAAGCGAAACAAAAGTGCGACAGTATTTGTTCAGACGATTGTCGGTACTGTTCGGGCATGGCGAAGACCACACACCGGGCGAAATTCAATCATGCACTCCATCAGCACTTGTTTGCATTTGCGGACGTTTTCCTCCTTCGGATATCAAGTAGCAATGCACAACATGCTCTCGCTCCTGCTTCTGCACAATGACAAAAATCGAAGTCTGCGCACCGCGGAGAATCTTCTTCAATAGTTGTGCTCGCAATTCGTGTGTTTCCGCCTCCATCGAGGCGAAAAACAACTCCGGAATAGCGTGATTAGGTCTTCGAGTCAGGGGGAACGGTCCCGACAGTCGTCCCCAAAAGAGTCACCGCTGATTTCGCCATTCCTCTTCGCCTCCTTATTTGGCTCAGCCTTCCGGCGGGATGGCGCCTGCAACCGTCTCAAAAAGCAATCTTCGCTACGTCATTCGTCCTCGTCTCTCGGCCGGACCGTCCCGAAAGTCGCGATTACAAGTCGTCACGCCTAGGTAGATTTGCTTCGTCCTTTAGCCAAGCCAATCCGGAAAAGCATCGCGAAATGCCGTTCTCGACTTGGAGGTTCATGGGCAGTCATAAGTGGGGTGGGGTAGCTTTTATTATAACCCCTATTAGGGACTTATAACCCCACGTATAACTACCCATGAACCTCCAAGGAGGGTATCGTCTTCTCTCTTGGGCCGGAGATTACCGAAAATGGTCTTCAAAACCCCGGCTTCGCTCGACAAACTCGTCTTCGCCTACCCCGGAGGGTCCCGAGCATCGCCTTCGATGCGCGCGTCAATATGTATATGTTGCTGTATATCTGCATATGAACTGCTTTTAGTTAACTGTCGATCTGTCGGTCCATCGATCTGCCACCTATCAACCTGCCTATCTAGCATCGACCTGTCGATTTGTCGACCAATCCCTCTGTCGATCGTTCTATCTACGATTTCCATTTATCTATCTATCTATCTATCTAACTGTTTGTCTACCTGACTATCTATCTAACTATGTATCTATCCATCTATCGATCCATCTGTCTTTACCAACGTGCACGCGATGGCATCGCTCCTCACATGGTCGTATGTAACGTCGGCACTTGGATCAGGCAGTTTCGCATCGTAACGCGCGAACATCCGTCAGTCGCAGACGTGTCAATGCGGGGGCCCAGTCGTTAATGTCGCCAAGGCTCTGCACACAGAACGTGCTGGCGGTCAAATGTCGGATGCGACCAGAACCCTAAACCCGCAAACAAAGTGACCGCTTCAGCCTGTCCACGGCAAGCTCCACCCCGTGATGGATTAGCTAGTTTCCGTGCCACAGCAAAGTCGCCGTTGCTCGTCCGGATAAGGATTCATGTACCCTGCCGAGTTCGACAAGGGTTCCGCGAGGGTTCTTGCCTATACTGTTGGCCTTCACGCATTCCCTAAAATCCCTGGCCCTAAAATTTAGGCTCTAAAAGGGTACTTGAAGGCCAATGTATACTTAGCGTGGGGGATTTCAAGATTGCTTGGTTCAAGTGCAAAAAGGACCACCAACATTCGATTTCAGCCCTATATACCCACTGACCCCCAGTATAGATTCAGTAAGCCCTATACCTGATGAGCCTTAAGCTGCCTACACCGGCCCAGGTCCGGGGACTCTTTTGGCCCCTCGTGGTCTGCAACCTTTACACCCTAAACCCGAAAACCTCAACCCAAGCTTGAAAGTTGGGTGCAAAAACCTGCAACCTCAACCCCGAAGATTGCGCGGCACCCCGTACTGCCCCGCGAGACCTATGGTTGGCAGCTAACCATAAGGAATGAAGAGATTATGATTTCGGGTATTTTCCTTGACTGATTGAGGATCCTGCTTTGTTACTAGTATCCTTATGATAAAGACCAGCATCAACTCTCACCAAGACTCCTACAGGTGTCGTTCGTGCACCCAAAGCATTCCTCAAGAATGACTCCATGTTCAGTTCAAACACCGATCCAAGCTTCCAATCCCCCTCTGCGAACTCAGTCTGGCCCACAAATCGCACGGTGCCCGCGGAGTTCTCGAGGGTCCTTGCAGCATCCGGTCTGACCCTTTGGAACTGCGACCCTTAACCCTGAACCCCAAAGCCTGAACCCTACGCCCTACACCCTGAACGCTCTAAAACACCAAAACACTAAATCCGCAAAAGCCCCAAAAGGCCTAAAGCCTAAAACCACGAACCTTAAATCCCTCAACCCTAAACATCCTAAAAACCCTTGAAGCCCTAACGCCCTAAATCACTCAAAACCATGCTAACCTAGAGCCCTAAATCCCTAAAATGCCCAAAAGGCCTCAAACCCTAAAAGCCCTACATCCCTAAGCCCTACACGCTAAAAACCGTAAAGCCCGAAAAACCTAAGCGCAAAGTACACCCTCTCCAAAAGCCCTAAAACATCCGAAAACCCCGAAAGCCCAACACCCGAACCTCAAAAGCTCTAAACTCCAAATCCCCAAAGCCCGTAAATCCTAACCCCCAAAACCCTAAATGACCAAAGCCTCAAAACCCTAAACCCCTACACCCCTAAACCCCCTATAGATCCCTTAAAGGAGCCTAAACCCCATGCCCTCAGAACCCTCTATCCCCAAAGCCCTAGAACCCTAAAACACCAAATCCATCCAAATCCCTAAACCCTAGCAGACCTACACCCTCAACGCCCTAAAACCCTAAATCCCCAAAAGCCCTACAGGTGCTAAAAACCGTAAAACCCCTACCTAAAAGCCCTAGAACCCTAAAATCCCCAAAATCTGGAACACCAGCCCTAAAAAGCCCTAAAGGTCCTGAAAACCACAAACCCTAAACCCTACAATCCTTAACCCATAAACCCTAAAGTCTTCGCTGAGGGCTCGACAACCGCCACCACAGAGCCCGAAGCGGCCCGAGCTTCGCGAGCGGCAGAGAACGCGTACGCGGAGCCTAGGTAAAGTTAGGCGACAGGCACCATGCATGCCGACCCCTCGAGCACCTCCCACGGAGTGGAATAAAGGAATCGAAATGGGCAAGGATTGGACCCACCCAACCCTTCACGATTTGGAGCGATTCCCAAGTGGACAAGGATTGGACCCCCCAACATTTCACGATTTGGAGCGGTTTTCTCAAATGGACAAGGATTGGACCCCTCCAACCCTTCACGTTTTGGAGTGGCTCCCAACCCTTCACGATTTGGAGCGGCCACCCAAATGGACAAGGATGGACCCCCCAACCCTTCACGATTTGGAGCGGTTCCCAAATGGACAAGGCTTGGACCCCCCCAACCCTTCACGATTTGGCGGGTGGCTTATAAAATGTGCCATTTACATTAGGCCGTCGGCCGATCTCGGGGTTCCCCCTTTTTTCGCCAGCTCCAAGGAAGGGGTTGCACCCCCCAACCCTTCACAATTTGGAGCGGCTCCCAAATGGACAAGGATTGGACCCCCCCAACCCTTCAAGACTTGGGGCGGCCACCCAAATGGACAAGGGCTGCACCCCCCCAACCCTTCACGATTTGGAGCGGACCCTTCCCGATTTGGAGAAGTTCTCAAATGGACAAAGATTGGACCCCCCCAACCCTTCACGATTTGGAGCGGCTTTGCAAAAGGACAATGTCTAGCAGAATCATAACTCCCGCCAGCACAGCCTCACAGAAAGCCCACTATTTCTTCCGGCACCCGCCACGACCACCTTACAGAAAGCCCGAATGAGAACCCGCCAGCACAGCCTCTCAGAAAGCCAAATCCAGAAAGGGACAGACTCACAGAAAGCACACATGCACTGCTGCTTGTTACTGTTTCGTCAAAACTCCCGCCAGCACAACCTCACAGAAAGCCCACTGCTTCTTCCGGCACTCGACAGCATAGCCTCACAGAAAGCCCATTGCTTCTTCCAGCACCCGGCAGGACAGCCTCACAGAACGCCCACATGAGAACCCGCCACAGAAAGCCCAATCCAGACAGGGACAGACTCACAGAAAGCACACATGCAGTGCTGCTTGTTTCATCACAATCAGTTCCCGCCAGTACAGCCTCACAGAAAGCCCATTCAGAAAAACCACATGCAGTGCGGCGTTCAATCCTGCCTGGTCCCGTTGAAGGTAACGGCCCCCGTCGGTTGTGCCGAAGCCCCCGCGTGGGTGCCTAGAAGACTTTAGAACTAAACCCTAAAACGCTTGAACCCAGGGCGGTCTTGAGGTGGGCTGTCTGCTACGCAAAGGTGCGAGCGGCTGGGTGTGCACACACCAGTGAGCACCCATGACGTCACCACACCCCTAAACCCTAAACCCTAAAATCCCTAATCCCTAAACCCAAAACCCTAAAATCCCTAAAACCCCCCCAAAATCCAAGGCCCGGTCTTCACGGACACGCGAGTGCCATCCCGGAGGTCCGTCGGAGACTGCGGGTGTCGGATTTTTTAGGCTCCTTTAAGGGATTAAGGGTTCCTTTAAGGGATCTATAGGGGGTTTAAGGGGTTTAGGGTTTAGGGGTGTACGGGTTTAGGGTTTGGGGGCGAAGGGTTTAGGGGTTTAGGATGGCTTAGGGTTTAGGATGGTTTAGGGTTTAGGGTTTCGGGGTTTAAGGGTTTAGGGGTTTAGGGTTTAAGGTGTAGGGTTTAGGGGTTTAGGGGTTTAGGGTTTAGGGGGTTAGGGGTTGAGGGTTTGGGGTTTAAGGTGGAGGGTTTAGGGGTTTAGGGTGGTTTAGGGTTTAGGGCTTAGGGGTTTAGGGTATTTGGGTGTAGGGGTTTAGGGTTGAGGGCATTTGGGCATGTTTGGGCTCTGCTTGAAAGGGTACGGCTTTTTCTTACAGGGGTTAGGCGGTTTGGGGTTTATAAGTTTCGTCAAGGTCTAGGGGTTTGGAGTGTTTGCAAGGTTCAGGTTCAGGGCCTCGAATTTAGGAGCATTTGCTTGTCTGATGAGGCTATTGAATATCTTTCTTGTGCTTTGGTGTTGTGGGGGCCTTAGACGGGCTTTCAAGCCTGGTGCGTCAAGATCGAGGGCGAAGAGCTCGCTGTTCAGATTAGTTTTGAAAGCCGGCGGCCAAAGATAGGTGGATAGTTTTTTAAGTCGAGCGTCCGGCTCAAGGCTCTGGATGATTTCGGTTTGGATTTTGCTTGATTTTAGGGTTTTGTTTCCGAAGTTTTGGCGATGAGGTGTGAGGCTCTGACAGCCTGACTACAACCCTAAAATGCTACTAAACTCTAACCCCGAAACTGGCCACCCTAAACCCCTGAACCCTTCAACCCTAAACCCTTAAACCCCTAAGCCCTACCAGCACCCCCCAAGTACCCCTTAATAGAGCCCTTATGGTCCTTAATAGTGGGTATTTAGGGTATAATAGAGGGTAGTTGGGGGGTGCTGGTAGGCCCTAGGCCGCAGCTGAAAAGCTGAAGAAACCCTGCCGGGGAGCGGCGACTCCTACTCACGAAGCCAGAGGCTTCCTGGGGTTTAGAGCCTTGCTGCCTGGGGTATATCCTACGGTTTAGAGTTTAGGGTTTAGGGTATATCCTAAATTAAGATTAGGGTGTAGGCTGGAATCAGGGTCCTAACCTGCCAGCTGCCTCAGTGGGCACAGCGCTTTGGCACTTCGCAGCCTGAGTGGAGCTGACTCCTAGGGTTCAGGGCCTGGGTGTGTTACGGTTTAGGGGCTTTAGGGTTTAATTAGGGGCTTTCGGGTTTAGGGGTTTTAGGGTTTCGGGTTTAGGGGGTTTAGGATGCAGAACTACCGACCCATGAAAAGCAGGAGTTAGAAGGCTGAGAAGCGGTTTGTAAGGACTTGTAAGTTTCTATAGGTACGTGTCCGCATTGAAAGGTCCATACAGGCATGGAAAGGTTTCAGAGTTTCAGAAAATAGAAGACCTATATATATATATATATGTAGATATTTGTATATAAATTTGATATGAATATATCAATATATATATACATATGTATATATATATATATATAGTTAAATATAATTACATATAATTATATAATTTAAATATATATATATAAGTATATATAATTACATGTAATTATATATACTTATATATTTACATATACATAATTATAATATACAAATGTATAACCTCAAGTAGCGGGATGCTCACGGCAGGGATTACTGCACAAGGTACCCCTACCTGATGCTCCTCCCACTGCAAGAGTGGACGACGCAAGAAAGGCTATCCTCGAAGGCTCAAAGAGGGCCTCTTAGGGTATAGGGTTTACCTTAACCCTAAATAACCTACCTTTTAGGGTTCCTTATTATGATTTCCTTGTATGTCCTTAAAAAGGTAGGCTATTCCGGGGTTAAGGTAGGGTTTAAGGGCTCAGGAAAACGTAAGCATCGAAGAGCTGGAGCTTAGGCTTCGTTTATTCAGGGTTTTGGGCTTGACAGTCTACCCTAAACCCTAAAATCTTAAACCCTAAAACCCTAAAACCCTAAACCCAATAAATCCTAAAACCCTAAACCCCCAAACAAACGCTGAGCCGTAGGGCTGTGGGAGTTAAGCTGAGGTTTAGGGCTGCAAGGCGCGAAGAGGCTGCGTGATGTTGGGGGTTCCCAAACCTGTTTACTGTCTTGCTAGTATCCTTTCAATTACAAGAGAACACTTCCAGCCTCTGGATGCCTGTTTATTCCTGAACACTTCTTGCAGCAACTGTACGGAAGGATCCTGAATTCAGAGCGTCGAACCTTTCCGTTGCACCCCCGACACGAGAATTAGGTGAAAGGCAACACTCCATGCACCCTACAGCCTCTTTAAAGGAACTGATTTAGCTTAGCGCCTTCGCCTAGAGGCTGACACTGGTCTCTAGGGCACCAAGCAGCTGTTGAGTCCAGTATCAGCTCAGCTTTTCCCAAGCGAACGAAGAGCCCGTGCCTTTCGGGGGCATGTTGGACTAGAGTAAAAGCCAAGAATTGGCGGAAGATGGAACAGAGTTTAGGGTGTGTCCTTTGGATTTAGTGTTCCTTGCTTTCCAGCTTTGCGGTTGAAAGTTCCTGCTACTTCTGCTGCAAGGACTTCTCCGACGACCTATAGAAGAGTTTGCTCGTCTCAAGTTCATAGCATGTGCAAGGGATCTGAAGCCCCTAAACCCCAAACCCCAAGTCCTAAATCCGAAAACGAATTTGAAGTAGTGATTCTAAAGCCATCTCCTGGATTCAAAAACAGGTTAGTTTGGAGACAATGTCCCGAACCCACAAACCCTAAACCTTGCACCTAAAGCCCCGCAGACTTAAAGAAAGTCGGGTCCGATGTCATCGAAGCCTTGTAACTACCCTGAAACACACACTTACTTGAAGGAACCCTTTTCTAGTTGTTAAGGCCACCGAGAGGCTGGGGCTTCGCCGTGAAGTAGCTCACTTCTTGTACCTGGCTAAGCCCAGCTTAGAACCTACATCAATGCTAAACCCTAAACCATCCCAAACCCAACACCTTAAACCATCCTAGACCCTAAACCAGAAACCCTAAACCATTTAGGGTTTAGGGTTTAGGGTTTAGGGGTCATATACCATCATGTACCTAGCATAGAAGTCCCAAGAAAACTTGTGAGCTAAGGCCCGGTCCGAACCCGCAGTCCCTACAGCCTTCACGGTTTTTTTAAAAGTGCAGTAGCCTCTTTCTTGCGGTTTAGGGTCTGGGGTTTTGGTTTAGGGGTTCTAGGCTTTGAAGTAACCAGGGAGAAAAAAGTATAAACTTTTGTTTCATAATGCTTCCTTTTAGAAAAAAGTATTAAAGTATGGTACTCCAAAGCCCAGGGTTTAGGGTTTAAGGACTTTTATGTCAGCCTACTAAAACTTAGTCGTTCAGTCCCCAAGAAGCTCGAGGTCAACCTTTGGAAGTATATACCTGGACCCGAAAAGTATGTAGAATAGTAGCCTCTTTATAGGTATTGGGCCATCATTCTACCTACTTTGGGGGGTTTAGGTATAGGGTTTATGGTACCCAGCGAGGTTGAAGGTTACCTACTCTACCACTAGGAAAACCTGGCTTTTGCAGGTTCCTCTTTATCCTATGTCCGGGCTTTTGCGAATTAAGACCAGGGTAGCCGGCGTTTATGGGTGACGAAGACATAATGAGATACTACAACTTAAACCCTAAACCCTAAACCCTAAAAGGGTTTAGGGTTTAGGGAGGCGTCGAATCAGACTCGAATGATGCCAATGGTTTAGCGCTAAGGATGAGGGCTGGCGTTTTTGTGTCATGTGGAGTATGGTTTATATTACTAGTATCCCCATAATAAAACCCAACATCTACACTCACCAATATTCAGAAGGAGGCCTATCTACACTCACCAAAACGGCAATATAAACCCTACTTCATGTACAGCAAGGCAGGACAATCTGATACTGGCAGAAGGATGATTAGACTATCAGGAATTGAAGTAACCAAGGAGAAAAAAGTATAAACTTCTGTTTCATAATGGTTCCTTTAAGAGAAAAGTATTAAATTATGGTACTCCAAAGCCCAAGATTAAACTATGCACCGATGAAAACTAGGCGCATCACTTTTCGCCTCACTCATCCGCTACTGCAGGCAGAGGGGAGGTCTGAATGAATCTCTGGCACATGTCGCCACAGAAGAATGCTGGAAGGGCCCAGAATGCAGATAAATAGGACCGTCGATAGCACCCATGCAAGCGTTGGATCCATGTACTCACGCAGAACAAAAGGAAGAAATATCTGCTGTCCTGCGAAACAGGTGCCGAACATGAGCGCACCAATGGCCACCAAACCGATGGCGATCAATGCGCGTGTGAACCTACCATCGCACACAAGCTTCGCCATGTAGGCTAGCCGGAGCACAGCTAGAACTGTGTTTGGGAGGACAATAAGCCAATACAGTAGAATGCTGAGAAAAATGTTCGTTGCCTCAATCATGTTGTACGTCAGCATGTTGTACGTCACTATGTCCAGTAAAATCCACAGGACCGGGCAGGTTGCCTGCACGATGCGCCAATATGTGAAGGTGCGATTGGCCAGTTCCTCCACGAGCGCATCTCGCAGCCTGCCGCGAACGACAGACTCGAAGTGATCCGTGGAACCGAACCATTCGGAAATACACCGGAGAATGATGCTGCGGTCGCAGATCATCCGCTCGCCCGTTATTGGATTGATGTGGTTAGCATCACAGCAGGCACTAGAGGAGTCTCGAACAGTGAAATTCCGCACCTGTCTCTGCACCGTGTCCACGTTGCGATAATGCAGGAGAACAACATACGTAAGGCATGTTAAACATGGAAAAGCCAACGAAGACAGCAGCATCCCGCCCCACGGAAATATAGGTAGCAGTGACAGTAAATAACCGTAAATGAGCAAGAGCACGCACAAACCCAAATTGCCGATTAGGTAAGCCAAACCAGCGAAAACAGGGCAAACGACCAAGCACTCGCTTTGGGACTCCAACCCATGGCTGTGCAAGAATGCCGCCATCTCAAAAATACACCAGAGCCTTGACACGAGTGTCGTATCCCAAAGAACCACTAGTGATCGAGACTTCTTCAAAAATGCACCCAAGCTGATGAGGCCCTCAGCTTTTTCGGTTGGGTTTTTCTGGTTGATACAGGCAATGTCCAGGAAGATCTTCTTCCTCTGTCGCCAAAGCAGCAGGGTGAAGTAGTAGGCAGCCGCACCACATGGGGTGCATAACCTGTCCTAGGTTGGCCCTTTAAAGCGAGCGAAAAGTATTCAGAGATGAGATCTTAAGCCCAAGAAGGGGGAAATAGGAAACACATAACATATCCCAACGGCCTGCCCAGTATCCCAGGGAAGGATCCCAGCTGCAAAGAGAGCGAAGGGCACGAAAGCACTGATCGTGCCCACTACCTAGGAAGCGTACCCTTTTTCCTACTGTTCGGTTGTAATAAGGGGACCCGAAAATAAAAAGGGCAAACGGGTACTACTCAGGAACCTAGCTACGAATGCCGGAAAGCCATTGCTGACGAAGAGTAGGCTCATATACTTCGTCAAAGGATGGAGCTGCCAGCTGTGGGACCAAAACTCATCAAGCTCTGTCACCACTTCAGTGCGAGCATGGAGGCCAGGCAAATCACCTTTAATCCAGCGTCGGGGGCCTTCCTGAAGGACTCGAAAAGTACGGATCCCTCGCACAATTTCAGGCCGAGTAGCCTGCATCTCAATCAAGAACCTAGGATGCCCAGCAACCTAGGAAAAAACGGGCTCCTGTTTTTGGTATTGGGTAACTTTATAAGGAACCTGAGACTACAAACAGGGAAAAAGGGCCCACTGGGAGGCCTAGGAACTGACTCTAACCATCGAAAAAAGTAACAACTTGTATTTCATAATGGTTCCCTTAAGAAAAGATGTATTATAGTGCAACCCAGAAAGTTGGAACATGGATTTAGGATGATTCATGCTGGGATTCCCCTTACTTTACTTTAAGGGCATGAGGCTAATGATGTTCCAACTTTCTAGCTTCTACTGTAAAGTATGGTACTCCAAAGCTCAGGAACTGAGTGTAACCCTCGAACATCACCTTAAAGGAGTCCTCAGAGTCGGAGTCTGTGGATAGCTCGGAGGCATCCGGGAACCCTGGAAATGCCGAGATATCGTCGGGGAGGTTCAAGGCGAACTCCTTAGTTGCGGAGTTCATAAGCCCCCAAAAAGGGTACACTTAGGGTTTAGGGTTTAGGGTTTAGGGGGTAATATTATCCCCAAAAGTGTAAAGTGTATCCACTCAGCTACTGAGATTCACAAGTGTCATCCGCCACGGCTGCTGAGGTCTCGCTGGGCACGCCCAAGCAGACCTCTAAGCCGGTCTTCGCCATGGGCCCAAACGGAGCGCTGGAAGATACCTGGTCCCTTTTGCCTTGAGCTGAACCCCGGGACTTTTCCAGTCGTCCCGAGGTGGGGTTGCAGATAGAATTACTGAGGGGCTGGGTACCCTGGCCCAAAATACTTCACCTTTTCAGTCGTGGAAGGATTCTACAAGCCCCAAAATGGGTTAAGGATACCTAGTCGGCTACTAAGATTCACAATTCCGAGAGTACTTCCAGCCAACTCTAGCATCAACCCAAACCCCCTAAACCCTAAACCCTAATGATCGCCCAAGCAGTCTGACACCTCGAATGCGCACCGAACCGCGACCTCTTCATCCAGGACATAGGTTTCTCAAGTCAAGGAGCCAGATACACACTTAAGATGGGACTCCTGATCAGAATGACTCTCAGAAGTCTTAACAGCACATACCCTAAGGGTCCAATGGACCCAATAATTAGGTACTTGGGTTTGGGATAGTAGTTATGTAGGTTACTGTTCTGGAGAGTATATGATAACTAGGTACTTGGGCCCTTAGGGACATAGAACACCAAGCGGCAAACTCCCTGTTTCGTGCCTTTCTCCCGACACTACCCTCAAACACGAGAAGAGCTATTCCCTCTTAGCCGGGACACTGTGCCATCGTTCTTGCCCTTGGGCTCATCCAGCTCTATGCCCATCCAGATGCCATCGGCAAATTTCGTGGCCCCAACGAAGCGCACCACACCTGCTAGAGGTAGAGGGCTTCGAGGCTTCTAGACATGTGGACCCAGAGATCCCAATACCCTTTAATTAAGGAATAGACCTAAATCATAATATTAAGGCCTCTATAATTTAAGGTATATTCCTCAATTAAGGGGTATTGGGTTCTCTAGGGAATTGCGAATTGGTACTATTCTTCAAGCCTAAGGCCGACCCTAGATGCTAATCCTTAAACTTAAATCCGACACCCTTGACGATGCAAGACCGAAAGCCCCTGCAACAAAAAAAAAGGGCGCATGCCTAACCCCTTCCCTAACCCTGAATAACCTACCTTTTTAGAGCTCCTTATTATGATTTCCTTATATAAGTCCTTAAAAAGGTAGGTTATTCCGGGTTAAGGTTGAGCCTAAGCCACACCTTGAAGACCCGAACATGCCGCGAGTATGCTCTCAAAGCGCACCATCTATAAGCCTAGAAGTGCACGGGCCCTGACTAGGCACGCTCCGAAAACAAACATCCTGAACTACGGCTGATGGACAAAATCCTTGACTGCGAGGTCTTGCGGGACCCCCTAAATTTGTAGCTATTGTTGTTATTGTTGTTCTCGCTAGTATAGATAATGCTTCTATTATTTAGATTGTTATTCTTATTATGATACGGATTGTTTCATGCTGTTCCTTCTCTTCAGATGCTTGCTTCGTAAGGGGTTTGCAAAGCGAAGTGATCCTTCACATGAAAACAACAAAATATCAGAAACCCTAAACCCTAAAACTCTAAACCCTGCTATAGGAGTCTGAATCACTTCAACCGGGCTTCGGGATATACTGTATCATAGTTCTCATCAGAGCCCCAAAGAAAGGAATGAGCCGTCATTCAGGCTTATACCTTTACATTACAGACACGAAGATGAACCGCGGCAACTCAAAGCCATAGGAACCTTGATCTACAGACCCCTTCAATGGTTCCGTGAGAGTTTAGACAAGAGCCTCGGGCAGAAAGCACTGATTATCGACTCGAAAGAACTCCCACAACCCTCAAAGCCTAAACCCAGAACCCTAAAACCACAAAGCCCCCAAATAAAAACAGGACCCTGCAACCCCCAATACTCAAAGCTCCAGACCCACGAAGGAAGCCTTCTCGAACTCTGGGTTATGTCTTTGCCTAAGGGCCCATGTACCCATTTGGTAATCGACTTCGGCCTTAAATGGGCTTTCATATGGGTCCTCTGGCTCTCAAATATACATGACGAGGTACAGTACAAACCCCAAACCCCAAACCCTACTTGGAGGTTCATGGGTAGTTATAAGTAGGGTTATAAGTAGGGAAACTCTAATTTATATCTCTTATTGGGGGACTTGTAACCCCACTTATAACTACCCATGTCCAAGGAAACCGTGGTTTACGGGCAAACCCTAAACCCTAAACCATGCTAATTTAGCGGGTTCGGGGCCTGGCACTGGCTCCGCGCCCTCCGTGGGCCGCGTGGTGACGCGCTTGCCTGGGCAGTTCTGAGTTTATCCATTACATCGAGGTATGATATGATGGTATGGGGGTAATTTAGGGCCTTTAATAATTAGAGCGGGGTTTTGGGATCCAGTTTACCATAACTGTAGTAAGGAGCCCCCAAAATAGTATTGGTAAACTATTTCGGCCCCTATAGTAGAAGGGGAGATTTATTGAAAAGTGTTCGATTCCCATACTGCAGAGGCTGTAATAATTAGAATCGGGTTTTGGGCTCCTTTATAGTATAATGACAACAAAGGACCCTAAGGAAAAATACAGGTAATTACTTAGGCCTCTATGTTAAAAGAAGAAAGCTCGTCACTCCTACGGCCTGGGTTTCAGGGTTAAAGGCTTAGGGCCTTGTAAAACAAACACAGGAAGTGTAGTTATTTTTTTTATCGCTCCTTTTGCCTCCAAGGACGAAAGATCCCGCGTGCGAGAGAGCGCATGAAACAACGCGGAAGGGGTGGAACAGGGTCTAGGGAGTTATGATTATGGACTACCCAGACCCCCAAAAGTAAGAAAAACAATGGCCCAATGCAGACAAGGCTATCCTTTTGGGAATGTTGGTGACTGTATTGTTGCAGGAATATTCTGCTTCTTATTCACCCTAATTCGGATTGAGTGTTTAGGCTTCCAGCTTTGTCTGTTGGTCACCTAGTTTATTTGATGGCTTAACCACCTAAAGCCCCAAAAGTAGGTAGAAGAATGGCCCAATACCTATGAAAAGGCTATTATTCTACATACTTTTGGGGTCCCCCCTAAACCCTAAACCCTGGTGCGCTCGGAAGCCCAGAACCAGGGATCAAGGCTTGGGTGCTGAGCGTAAACTGAAAGTCCCCAAACCTTTCCCCACTGTTGATGATAGAAATCCTGCATTACCTTTAGGGTTTAGGGCTTAGGGTTTAGTAAGGACCCTAAACTATGGGAAGTATGGCAGAGTCCATATTATGGATAATGCAGGATTTATATCATCAACTCAACCTCTCAACCCTAACCTACCTCCTCAACCTCGTGCGGTTGCTTTTAGGGTTTACATAGAGCCGGCGGGCTTCGGGCATTGGGGTTGTCGTGTTTGCTGTCGTGCGCTGTTGAGTTACCGTAAACCCTAAACCCTAAACAGTAAGATAAACAAAACGCGACATTCTGAGGCCTCGTGCGAGCGGCCTACAGCTTGACAGGGTACTTTTTGAGGGCACACTGCATGTGACATTCAAGCTCATAGTTTGAAAAGCCCGCATAAATTGAATCCTAGCCCCACGGCAAAGAAGACATCACACCAGGCTGGTGTGGTTCCTCATCACCGTGGAGCTTTTGCTAAACCCTGCACCCTGAATGAACCCTGAACCCTTATAGAACCCTTACAGAGCTCTGCATAGAGCCTGTACAGAAAACTTCAAAGAACCCTGTATAGAACCCTAAGCTAGCTTACAGAGCCCCCTTCAAGGAACCCTGAACCCTAACTTGCTTCGTAGGAGCCGTTAAATAGTGGGACTGGAGCCCTGATAAGGAACCCTAAACCCTGAACCCGAACCAGCCATGTTACTAGTTATTTGGACCCTCCCACCGCCCCCGTCCATCAAACCCGAAACCCTCAACCCCGAAACCACCGAAACAGCCGAGTAGCCGATGGTGGTCTCGGCTATTTTCTCCTTGGTGCGTCGCAGCCGTGAAAGGGCTACTACCAGGGTTCTATACGGGTTCTTTTTGAATGGAAGTGCTTCAATTTTCAAGCTCTTTAGAAGGGCTTCTGTCAGGGCACATTGAAAGGGATCGGTAAGTGTTAAGGGTTCCATGAGAAGGGATCTGTACCTAGTGCGATAAGGGCAGAAAGCCTTGTAGAAACCGCAGATCCTACGTGGGTTTTGTAAGGCTGAAGGCATACATAGGCATACGGTCCACTGTTCCCTCTGTCCATGGAGGGCACATGCGCGGCGTAGGCCAAGAGCCTGTCCTTGGTTGTGACAGTCTGCAAGAATTCGGATCGTGCATGATCCGACTGTAGCAGTGAGTTGAGCCAGAGCTCAGTCACCTCCAAGCACACGAACGCGGTGTGGGGTGATGGCCAACTCTTCAGCGCTGGCCAAGACAGGCCCTTCCAGCAGAACACTGTCCAGGACCTGTTCGCACCTCCACCCACTTCCGACTCCGCGCTCTCACTTGATCGTCTCTTCGTCGTCACAGACTGAGAAGTCAGCCAGCGATGGACGTGCTCGAAGCGGCTCCAGAACAGCTCAGGATCACACTTGTCTGGAGGGGGCCTGGCAGAGCGTGGCATATGTCTTGAGACCTTGACGGATGACAGGAGCCAGAGGCAGGTGGTCGTACTTGCTGAGATAAGCAGGTAGCACGGCCCTCCCTACTTGGAGGTTCATGGGTAGTTATAAGTAGGGTTATCAGCCCCCTAATAGGGCTTAAAACTATAGTTACCCTACTTATAGCCCCACTTATAACTGCCCATGAAACTCCAGCGTCGTAAGGATTATGGTTCAGGATACCCGAAAAAAGAGACCAAGACCTCTGTGAGGTCGTTGCGAGTCTTGGGTAGTTCTAAGGCTAGGCGCTTCAGGGTTCTACTCATCTACCCTACTTGGAGGCTCACGGGTAGTTACAAGTGGGGTTGTAAGTCCCCTAATAAGGGTTATAATTAGAGTTACCCTACTTATAACCCCACTTATAAGTATAACTACCCATGAAAATCCAAGTAAGTCCTTAACCCTAACAGAGCTGCGAGAATTGAGCCCAAAGGTGTGGGTGAAGGCTTAGGGTTTAGGGCTGTTCTTCTGGGTTTAGGGGTTAGGGTTCAGGGCTCTTCTTCAGGGTTTGGGGTTTGCGGCTCTTCTTCAGTTTGGCGTTTGGCGTTTAAGGTTCTTCTTCAGGGCTGTTGCTAATAACTTCCGAAACATCGCATTCCAAAGATGTACCCAACAGCATTCTTATGGAGCCTTACATGCACTTTCCAAAACTATGATATAACGCCTCTTTGCCTCGTGCCAAACATCCTATATGAGCGTCATATAATCCGTACCCGGACCCCAATGAACCTACATGTTTAAGGGCTTCTATAAGGAACTCATAATAGGAAACCCTATCAAGGAAGGTTTTATAGGGTCCGGGTATGAATATCCAGATGACTGCATGTGATCTATCCTCAGCCCAGGCTGCCCTACACAGAAGGTTATATCGATCCATCTTCTACTTGGAGGCTCATGGGTAGTTATAAGTGGGGTTATAAGTCGCCTAGTAAGGGTTATAATTAGAGTTACGCTACTTATAGCCGCACTTATTAACTACCCCTGAACCTCGAAGTACTCCTTTATATCGCCGCGGCCTGCACTGCTCGCGAAGTGCATCCGCACCACGGTACGTGTACGTGTGTACCCCTTGATAGTATAAGAGTTAGGATTAGGGGTGGCTTTTGGGGATATAGACCCACTCAAAAACGTCCTTGTTAAGAGAGCTAGAAGCAGGGTTAAGAAGGGTCCCTGTAAGGGGTCTCCGAGACACTTGACCTAAATCCTACAAGCCTTAACATCCCTGCGCCTTCATCCCCAAATACAGGTCTTACTGACTAGAAAAGGGTTTCGGGGTATATCATAGACAATGACATTGGGGAACCCTGTGGATCAGTATCGCTGAAATATTCAGGTATCAGGCTCCTCCGGAAAAAACTCACACACACACACACGCGCACAAACGTTGTCAAAACCGTAGCCTTTCTTGTCAAAAAGCGATAGACACCCTTCTGAAGCCGCGCTGAACCATAAAACCCTACGCCCTAAACCCTACATCTTGGTCTTGAACCCTACACCCTAAACCCGAAATCCTGCACCCTAAACCCTAAACCCAAAACCCTTTGAAATGCCGGGTGTCCGGAGCTTTGAGAACCGAGGCCTTCTTGGCCACGGAGGCCCTGGTCCTCCAATTATTTCAAGGACTGAAAAGAACTACACCCTAAACCCTAAACCCCAAAACCCTAAACCTATATAAAAATAGGGGACCCTAATATAGTGCCCTAAATAGTAGGATCCTAATATAAGGACCCCAAAATAAGGTACCCCTCATTTTCGGAAACTCCCATATAGGCTCTCAGGGTTTAGGGTTTGAGCTCCAGGTCTCAGCAAGGCTCCCGGGTCTCAGGTTTAGGGTTTAGGGGGGGTTCGGGTTGATTCTGCTATGAACTCGCTGGGCGCAAGGTTCCTGAACTGGTTGCGATAAGGTTACCTTTATGTAAAGGGTTCTAGGAGAATACGAAAGAGGTAAAGGTTTACGGGGTTCCTTAAGGGGCTTGCCAGTGTATCTATGTCCTTCTACCATATTTTGACGGAGTTGTTGCAAAATGCTCCCTTAAGGATTCCTTGAAGGGTTCTAGAAGAGATTTAGGATAACAGGGTCTAGAGATCTACCGATTGCGATTTAGGAGACCGGGTTGGCAAGTCATGGTTTGGGGTTCAGGTTTCCGGGTGTAGGCGTCCAACGGCTTATTTATTAGGGTTTAGAGAAAGGAATATGGGTGGTTGTCAAAATTATGGTCCCTTTTTGGCTCCTGAATATGATACGGCACCTAATATTTAGAGTACCCAACTAGGGACCATAATTTTGACAACGACCCATATGGGGTTCACGGGAGCAGGGCTAGGGTTGAGAGTTCAGGGGCTCGTCGGTTTCGTTGTTTATGGTTACGATGTACCTGGACCAGGACCCCCCAAGTGCCTCTTAATAGAGCCCTTATGGCCCTTAGTAGTGGGTATTTCGAGTATATTAGAGGGTAGTTGGGGGGTCTAGGGAGGGGATGGCATGGGTTTCATGGTGATCGAATATAGCTGTACAGAACTAAAGTAGAGGTTGAATGTCGAGAGTCTGAGTCTAGATATGGGCCGTGCTCCTGTGCTACTGGGTTGAACCTGCTGGGAACCGATCGTTGGTCTAAATTGACTGCTCCCCTGCGGGCATGCAGAAGAACCCTAAACCCTAAACCCTAAACCCAAACCTCAATACTCAGAAACCGGGCTTCGGGGTGTCGTGCACTGGGCACATACACAGGGCATCACTAAACCAAACAACCACGCCCCAAACCCTGACACCCGAAACCATGAACACCCAGATACATACGCCTGAACAATAATTAGGATGGGGTTTTAGAATGGCTTTAGCTGTTTGAGAACATACGAATTAGAAGAGGATATGTACTACTATGACTCAGACCACCCTTTTAACCCCATACGCCCAAAAACCATAAAGGCAACATAATAGGGTAGGGTTTTGGGGCCCATTGTACTATAAATATAAGAAGGAACCCCAAGGTATTTATTTTATTAAGACCATATAGTAAAGACACTTTGCTTTCCGAGCGGCTTGGGGGCGACCTTCCTGGAAGTCCTCATTGCCACCTCCTCGGGTTATAAAAACGGCTGTTATACGGGACCCTAAACCCTAAACCCGAGGCCCTAAACCCTAAGCTGTAAACCCAGACTCGTGGGCTATAAGGGACTGACACGGCTCTTCTTCATGGGTTTATAAGGTCTTACATGCTTTACAACGTTTCATCAATATTCTGTATTTTAAGAAGGCTTCGAGGGTTTCAAAGGGCTTTCGTAAGGGCCTTGATGGTGTGTTTAACGGGTTCCATACGGGTCTAAGTTAGACTCTAATCAGGTTGTGGAAGGGGTTTGGAAGGTCCCTACCAGTGGTGGGCTATCTCTCTTTCGCAGGTGAGACTACACATCATTGCCGGCAGATCTGCACATCAGAGCTAATGCGCATATCTAGTACATGCCTGCATACACCACGCAGCTGGGTTTCTCGACCATGGCGCAGCAGTTCGAAATTAGCGCCGAGCTCGTCACTCGACGCAGAGCATGAGTATGTGCTTCAGCCAGACAGGCAGGTGAAAGCTTCGTACAAATATACGTCCACATACGAACAAACCGACATGCAAACATAGAGACAAACAAAAAATACACACAAACACTTATATATATATATATATATATATACACACGCATACTCACGCACACACACACACATACACAGACAGAGAGAGGTACCTTCTCGCACGAAAATGCACGCAGGCCCCACACAGAGACAAGCACAAACTTGGGCAATCTTTGCAGACTTGACTTGTCACAGTCACTGCTTCGCTGCTTTGGCCGAATGCAAGATACGCACGGCAAGGGGCACATGTTAAAACATACCTAAACCCCCAAAAGTAGGTAGAATAATGGCCCAATACCTATAAAAACAAAGCTGTTATTCAACATACTTTTGGGGTCCAGGTACTCGTCGCTTTCAGGACACTCTGTTTCCCTGACATGTGTCAACCCTGATGCCTCTAGGGTGCTTAAACCCTCCAATCGAAATGGCCGAAATGCGAAACGGCCTAGAATTCTGTTGCCGATCCTCGTTTTCACCACCTTTCAGTCGAATCCCTCAAACATCCACCTTGATGCCCCTAAACGCTGAAGCCCCTACAGCCTGAAGCCCAGAGCCCCTGGAACCTACATCCCAAAGCCCTTGATCTGAACCCTAAACCCTAAAACCCTAAACCCTAAACCCCTAAACCCTAAACCCTAAACCCCTAAACCCTATATGCCCTGAATCCTATGCACCTTAAAGGTCCTGAGCTTGAAACTATGAAAGCCTGAAGCCTCTGCGACCTGCAGCCTAAACCTGAGTCTAGTGCTTCTTCAGGCTTACCTGGACCCCAAAAGTATGTAGAATACTAGCCTTTTTATAGGTATTTGGGCCATTCTTCTACCCATTATTGGGGGGGTTTAGGTACTGTTTCTGGCATAGGGCTCAGGGCCCAGATTTGAGGATGTCGAGCCCACAGCTTCCAGCAGTTTAGGGCTTACCTAAACCCCCAACAATTGGTAGAATACTGGCCCAAGACCTATAAAAAGGCTAGTATTCTACATACTTTCGGGGTCCAGGTAGGGTTTACAGCTTCGAGTTGAAGGGCCAGGGTTTAGGGTCGACGCTTTACGGTTCCGATTCCAAGGTTCAGGGCTTAAGGAGGGTTTACTAGGCTTTGAAGTAACCAGGGAGAAAAAAGTATACACTTTTTTTTTCCACAAGGGTTCCTTTAAGAAAAAAAGTATTAAAGTATGGTACTCCAAAGCCCAGTTAGGCTTCCTAAACCCTAAACCCTAAAAGTCTAAGGTTCAGAGTTGGGCTTTTGGCTCTAAAAGGGCTTTAGGGCTTAGGGTGTGCAGGCCGCGAGATCTAAACCCTAAACCCCTAAGCCCCTAAACCCTATAGGGTTTAGGGTTTAGGGTTTAGTGTTTAGTGTTTAGGGTTCAGGGTTCAGGGTTTAGGGTTTAGGGTTCAGGGTTCAGGGTTTCGGGTAATATTAATGTGCAGGATTCGCTCTGCTAAGCAAGGCCTCCCTAGAAGGCCTCCCAGACCCTAAACCCTCTGTATGCCCTTGCTGACGACGTGGCATCCACTGCATGGACGGCAAATAGTCCACGCACATCGCCATGCTTATCGGTTCATAACGGCTAGAATCTAGAAGACATGATGTGATAGTTACGCTTTAGGGTGTAGGAGCTGAGAGGTTTAGGACTGAACTCTAAACCAACACCAGAAAATCCAACCTGATGCACCTCAAGTATCCTTCCTTTGCGTGCCTTCCTAGCCAAAGGTTTGGGGCTTCAGGGAGTTCAGTTTTAGGGCTTTAGTGGTTTAGGATTTGGGGTTTACAGTTTTAGGGTTTATAGGGTTTAGGATTTATGTAGGGTTGCTTTAGGGTTTAGGGCTTTAGGGAGAACACCCTTGCAAGGCTTTGGGGTATGGTCGGACTCCAGATTAGCTGCGCTAGTGGATGTGCCTCCAAAGAGCCGTAGCAGGAAAAGGACACAGGCTGTCGGGAGGCGGTTTAGGGTATTAGGGCTTACCTAAACCCCCAAAAGTTGGTGGAATAATGGCCCAATACCTATAAAAAGGCTATTATTCTACATACTTTTGGGGTCCAGGAATGGCGGGTTTAGGGTTTTTCGGTTTTGGGGCCTTTTCGGGTTTAGGGGCCTAGTTTTAGGGTTTTTTGGTTATATTTCGGCTCTTAGCTCGAGACTCCCTCCTGCGAAGTGACAAACCCTTAAACCCTCGCCTTAAACCCTAAACCCCTAAACCCAAAACCCCAAACTCAACCTCAAGCTGTCATCCCGATGCCCCGGAGTATCCCACACTTGTTAAACCATAAAACACTAAAGCACCTCCAGACCATAAAGCCCTATACCCCAAGACTCTAGGTTCCGGGTACTTGTGGCTTTAGCGCTTCTGGCGCCAGGTGCTTTCAGGGAGTTTGGGGAGCTGCCGCAGTGGCCTGAATAACCAGAAGAGCCATTCTCAAAGCTCACATGCTGTTGCGGGCTGCACAAGAGCTTGAACCCCTTACCCGCAAACGCCAAATGCTTTGACACAACATGTCTGACTCGGGGACAAGGCTGTCGGATCATCATGGGTGACACGGCTCCTTCTCCAAAACACAAAAAGC
Organism: Symbiodinium sp. clade A Y106; assembly: GCA_003297005.1. Lineage (NCBI taxonomy): Eukaryota > Dinophyceae > Suessiales > Symbiodiniaceae > Symbiodinium > Symbiodinium sp. clade A. The sequence continues at coordinate 23,905 of BGNK01001901.1, read as the reverse complement.
GTTGAGGGTTGGAAGATAAACCCTACCCGCAGCCTGCTTTCGAAGTACACCTGCAATACATGTACACTTGATTAACCCCAAAGCCCTAAATCCTAAGTCGACGTCACACAGATCTGAAACCCTTCTAGCTGCCCAATGCGAGGGCGTCCATAATTGGAACAGGGGGGGGGGGTGTCTTACAGTAACACCGCAGTAACACCGCACCCTTATAGTATAGGTATGACTGGACGATACGGGGACACATGTTGGGAACCATTCAAGCCTCTGTATTCCATCACCCTAACTGTAGGCCAAGGGCTGAACATAGATCTACTATGCTTATAGCAATCCCTTGATTTTATTGTAACATAATAGAAACGGAGATTAAGTCTAAGTCTGAATGGGAGCATCATGAAGCAGTCCGACACAGCAAAAAAAACAGCTACAACGGCCAGAACAAGGGGACATGACCCCTGATCCCTGAACTCTATAAACCCTAAAACCCTACCCTAAGCCCTAAACCACGAACTTTAAACCCTAAAACTCAACCCAAAACCCTAAACCCTATACCCTGAAGTCTTAACCCTACACCCTGATCTCTAAACCCTTTGCCCTAAACCCTAAATCCAATTTCTCTAAACCCTAGCCCTAAACCCTATACCCTGAACCAAAACCCTACACCCTAAACCCTCTTCCCTGAACCCTATATACCCGTTGGAGAAGGACTAAACTCACAATCTTCGGAAGCTCTATGAGGTTTGGCCTGCAGTGCACGGACCCTTGGGTTTTGGGTTTAAGCGTTGAGGGTTAAGGGTTTAGGGTTTAGGCTTTGAGGGTTTAGGGTTTGGGTTTAGGGGACTGACTTGGGGATATAACGGATTTTAAGGGAATTAAGGGATTTAAGGGATTTAGGGGATTTAGGGTTTGGGCTTTTGGGTTTAGGGGTTTTAGGGCTTTAGGCTTAGGGATTTGAGGGATTTAGGGTTTGGGCTTTGGGGTTTAGGGTTTGGGGTTTAGGGTTTGGGCTTTGAGGGTTTAGGGTTTGGGGTTTAGGGTTTGGGCTTTGAGGGTTTAGGGTTTGGGGTTTAGGATTTAGGGTTTGGGCTTTCAGGGTTTAGGGTTTGGGGTCCGGGGTGTATAAATTTAATAAAGGGTTCTGCCCATAGCCTCCTTTGCAGTTCTTTTTTGATCTAACCAAATTTGCATTTGGGATCCTATCAAGTAACCAAAAACAGGAACTACATTGGAAACTTTAAGTATTTGCGGGTTAGGCCTTTGCTGTGGGGATGGCGGCTTGCGGAGTTTAAGGTTGTTTCGTAGGGTTTGGGTTTGGGATTTCAAACATCAAATGACGTAGAAGCCGGACAGATGGAACGTCATAGTCCTCATGCCTTTACAGACAAGCATGGGTAACCCCAGTACTTCGAAGCTTAATAAACAGCAGAGCGCCTTCTACATCCTTCTACTATTTCAGTGGTACTGGTTCGGCCAAGCTTCAGTGAAACATCGCTGCCCAGACCGGTGCTTGTCAGGACTCGAAATCTCGAGGCCCGCCCCAGCAGCCCTACCTAGCAAACCCGAAGTTTCGGTTTCATTTGGCTAAACCCCAAAAAGCAACGACAGTGGAGACACTGTAGGTCCAACTTGGCCGAAGAGCTGAAAGCCTGAAGCCCTGAAGCTGCAAAGCCTGACACTTACCTGGACCCCCAAAGTATGTAGAATAATAGCCTTTTTATGGGTATTGGGCCATTATTCTACCTACTTTTGCGGGTTTGGGTACTTGTCTCGTATCCCAGGGGAACTAAATGTTAACCTTCGGGTATAGGGATTAGTCCAAGACTGTTAAAAGGTTACCTACTCTACTTCTAAAGACATGCCAAACTCGCACACCCCAAACCCGTAAGCCGTAAACCTAACGCCCGAGCCCGTCAGAACGCATTGTCTCCAAAACAGTCAAGACCCTGAAATCTAAATCTTGAAGCAGGGCTTATGTTTAGGATATTTTGTGTTCGCGTTCTTGAACCGGATAGATCTTTGAAGCTTCATTGCCCTCAGAAAGGCCGGACTGACTCACAACGGCCCGCTCAGCAAGGACGGCGCCTGAGCATAAAAGGTCTAAAGTGCAGGAGCATTGCGTTGTAGGTTTACCTGTAGTCTCCATTGTAGTTCCATCTCCATTATGATGCTTGTCTTTGCTTGGTAACCGGTAATTTCTCAGGAACTCCTCCATGTCACGGGCGTTGTTTATCTTATCGAAGTCATCACGGCTGATGCTTAAAACCGAAGCACTGGAGGGGTCACCGCCTTGATTGCGCTCGTCTTGATAGTCGGTGTGTTTGTCATCCTCTTCGTCGTCATCGCCGTTCTCCGAACTTGACGTGTCAGAGGACTCGGAAAAACCCTAAACCCTAAACCCCGTTCGGGCTTCCTCTCCGGGTTGAGGAGCTCTGGCCAACGCTGCAGGTTTTGCTTGTACGCGGGGCTCTGCGCTCGGTGCTTTTGTCTAACACGCCTGGTGGTGTCGATGCTAGCCCCCACACCCTAAACCCTAAACCGTTAAACCCTAAACCCTCAATCCTCAAACCCTTAAGCCCTAAACCCTTAAGCCCTAAACCCTAAACCCTAAAAACCCTAAACCACAGGCCTTGTGAGTTTGAGTTACACGTTGCTTTCGTGTTTGCGGCCTTGTCCCTCGGCCCCTCGAGCGATGGGCGCACCTCCTTCGCCGCTCTGGGCTTCCTTTGCCCTCTTGATGGTTTGGGGTTTAGAGATTATGGGTTTTGGGTTTAGAGTTTATGGGTTTGGGGTTTAGAGGTTATGGGTTTTGGGTTTAGAGTTTATGGGTTTTGGGCTTAGAGTTTAGGATTTAGGGCTTAAGGTTCGAAGATGCCCCCTGTGCTTCGTGAAGCGCCTGGGTTCCGAGCATGGACCGTGCCGGCTGTGAACCCACGACCCTAAACTCCAAGCGCAAACCCTAAACCGTTTGCATGTGAAAGACAACAGCGAACATCGGCGAGTGCCGGGTGCGAGTCCGCTTGAAAAGCTCCCGAATCCCAAACCCGGTCTCGAAATGATAATTACCCATACAGTAAACCCCATAAAGTTGGAAACCCAGTAGCCTCAATCCTCAAGAGCAATGTATAGGGAATCCCAGCACTATTTGGCCTTAATCCGGTTTCCAACTTTATGGGGATTACTGTAAACCCTTAAACTAAGAACCCCTGACCCACGAGGCGATTGTGTTCCCTTGGTGCGTTCTGGTTTGGCCCGGGTGGGGGTGAAAGCTTAAAGATCTCTCTCAGGCTCCAAGGGATCCGAATCACGGCGTCTATGAACACGGATAACTTCGTACCTAAGCATTCAGGCCTTTTTATTTTTATATTTCTTGGCTTCAAGCTCTGTCATCTAATCTGTGGCATATCGGAAAGGTATTCTTTCGTGACATGTCTTGAATGGAGCTCTTCAAGTCTGCCAGTCCCACAACCGCCACAACCGCCGCGAACTCAGTCAATTAACCTAAACCTAAACCACCAAGGCCCTGGTTAACTAAAAGCCCCTCGAAGCCCTCAACCCTGAGCCCTCAAACCCTGAAAAAAACCTTTACCCTGGATCCTAACAGAGAAACTCCGAAGCGGAACCATTTTCGAACCTTCATACTTCCCCTCTGAGACCAGTGAGCCGGTAACCTGTAAAGGTTTACGGTTTAGTTGGGGTTTAGGGTTTTGGGTTTAGTTGTGCAGGGTTATTTATGAGGATTTCCTGACTTCAAGTGGTTTTGGAGTCTGGGTTACCCAGAATATAGTAGAACTGGAATCAGTATCCTCGTGCCCTTAAGGCACGACATTAGTGTTCCTTAATCCGATTCCATGTTCCCCTTAAGGCCATAATCCCCTAAACCGTGTCCGACTCTACGAGGTTCACTGCAACAGACAGCTCGGCAGCTCACGCTGTGGCAAGAGCCGAGCTGCATTGGCTGCGGCCTTGGGTAAGAGCTCTGAGAACGAATAGTTGTACGGGCGCCATACATTGGGATCCTTATAGCTCGTATTAATCATTGTAATAATACTAATACTAATACCCATAGGCTCCATAGTAGTTCCTTTTTGGGATTACTTTATAGGAGTCTAAATATGAACCCCCCAAAAAAGGAACTACTATGGAGCCTTAGAATAATGATAAGGATCTTGTGGAGTGAGAAGGTTTCTAGTTGTTGATTCAGATTCCCTCACCTTCTGCAACTCCTGCCTGCATTCATTGAGGGGGGAATTGAGGGGGGAAACAAAAACCGGGCTTTATGCAAAGAACGAGGACTGCACTAGGGCTGCTAAAGCTTGCTTTAGCAGCGGCCTTGGAAGTTTAACCCCTATAAACGCCTGACAAAGTTGTATACCGATCTTATAAAACCAAAAACCCTCAACACAACCATTATGAACAAGCCCCTGAGGCCCTGAACCCTCAACCCCCCGAACCCTAGACCCTAAACCCAAAGGCCCCGAACCTTAGACCACAAACCCCCCCGAACCTAATCCACAGAAATCAAGCCCTAAAATTCCCCTAAGACGTAAGGTCCGACGAAAAGAACCCTCAAAGAAAAAGGAGCACTCTCNCCGCGCCCCCCCCGAGAGCCGGGCATAGGGGCCTGGTGGAGCTTTGGGAGTCCACCTTCCGGCAGGCACAGTGCATGGGAGTTTCCGAGCCCGGCGCCTATCTTTAAGGGTTTCCATACATGGAGGTTCATGGGTATAGGTATAAGTGGTGATATATCTCCTATTTAGTGACTTATGACCACACTTATAACTAGCCCAAACCCTATAGAATCCTTAAAGGAACGCTTAAAGGAACCCCACAACCCCACTCATAACTAGCCATGAACCTCCAAGTAGGGGGTGCGTGGGGTAAGGGCTCAGGAACTGTAGGGTTTGAGGGTTAGGGATTGCTTGGGGACTTTAGGGTTTTAGGGTTGGGGATTCGCAGTTTAAGGGCGTAGGGCTTCATGATTTATGACTTTTAGTTTGTGAGGCTGTGTGTGGTTTAAGGTTTAAGGGCTTAGGGCCGGTAGGGCTGTAGGGCTGTAATGTAGGAACCTGATTAAGAAACCCTGGTCCCATAAGCCCCAAAATAGTAGGATCCATATAAAGAACCCTAACAAAGACCCAGGGTTTCTTAATCAGGTTCCTATATATTCGGACTGTTGTGTTTTATTTTAGGGGGAGGGCCAGGGTTCAGGGTTTGGGCTTTCGGGTCACTAATTACGTACCTCAACACCGAAAACCCTAAACCCGGGGTAGTAAGATTTTTACTACCACTGCCCTCCAAACCCTGCTGCATTCCCGAGCCTAAGCTGACGAAGGTCAGCGCATGCAAGTTGCATCCTTGTGAGTGCGGTCCTCGCCGTCCATCCAGGGGTGGAGCGGCCCTCCATCAAACCGTGTGTGCCATGTTCCCAGAGGAGGAACCTAAACCCTAAACCCTAAACCCCCTAAACCCTAAACCCTAAACCCCCTAAACCCTCAACCCTAAACCCTAAACCCGCGGCCACACCTGGCGAGGTCCTCCCGGTGCCCCTTTCGAGATTCTCTGGTGTTGGGTTCAAGCAGGCTTTTTATCTTAGGGGCTGAATACCCTAGCCCAACAAAGGTTGACCTCTTGAATTGCAGTAGGATTCTACAAACCCTAAAAGGTTGAGGGTTACCTACTCAGCTACTAAGCTATGGCTATTTTGAAGAACCCTTTTCCGTCTAGCAGAAATTCGGCTCAACAGAAAAGCCCCATATTAGGCTTGTAAAGGTTTAGGGTATGGGCCTTAGGTTTCGAACCTGAACCACTACCTGCTAGTCAAGTCTCCCTTGTAGTTCCTTCTTTGTGGAGCCTTATCCTCAATATGGGAGTTTCCGAAAATAGGGGACCCTAATGTAGTACCCTAAATAGGATCCTTATTATAAGGATCCCAAAATAAGGTACCCCTAATTTTCGGAAACTCCCATATGAACCGGGTTGAACCCAAAGAGGAATTACGATGGACTATGGGTGAGCTCAAAGGCTCTTCGACCGACCCGAACCTTGCTGCTTAAGAATCGCTGGGGTCTGTCTTACAGGGTTTAGAGTGAGGCTTCTATGCAGAGGCTACATTCATGAGGATTTAGGGTTCAAAGATGTTCACTGCAGGGGCTTAGGGCATTGGGTTTATGGCTTCGGGTGTGGGGCTTCGAGTTTGGGACTCTACATGGGCTTCCTTGCCCTATACCCTAAGCCCCTAAGCCCCTAAACCCTAAACGCCTAAACTCTAAACCCCCACACACCCCTAAACCCCCAAGCCCGGGATTCTTTGGTCCCGAGGCTTCGGCTGAAGGCTATCCGACGGACCATTCGGTTGTCTGAGAAGTACGAGTACCTTTGGGGCTTCGGGTTTAGGGTGGGGTGTTCAGGCAAAGTCATCTTCGAGATTTACATGAGCACGGTTTTGCATGGGCACCGTTCGGATTTAAGTTTAGGGTTTAGGGTTTAGGGTAACCCTAAACCCTAAACCTGATTTAAGTAGGTTTTGGCTCAGTTTCTGTGCCATGCTTGTGTCGCGTTTGGTACTGGTGGTTTTCGCTCGCCGGATTGGGCTGTGGGCGAAAGACAAGCTCACCTGTCGCAATTTCAAGAGTTGGCAGCGGGGCTCTCTTTTCACTTTAGAAGCATCTTAAGCTTCAGGGTGCGGGCCGTTCGGAACTTGGGGTTTCAAGTAAGAAACCGAGGTCCCTTAGAACCCTCGAACCTCTTAGAATGTCGTAGCACCCCTGTAGACTCCGTGCAGAACCCTTCTAGAACAGCACCGAACCCTCATAAACTCCAGACCTGAACCCATCGGCTGCTGAACTCTCATCTCCCTTAACCCCAAAACCCCTATCCCTAACACCCCAAATCCCTTAACACTGAGCCCTAAAACCCTAAACTCAGAACCCTTAACCCTAAAAGCCCTCTAGCCGAAGGGTCCTAAGCACCTATATGAGGAACACTTACCCAAACCGCCATAGCAACTCCTACTATAGAAACCCTGCATTCTACTATATCTGCACTTAGGAACCTTTAAAGCAACTCTGAACCCTAAGCCCTTAAAGGAACCACATTAAAGGAGCCCTAAAACCCAAACCCTTAAAGGAACCCCAACCCTAAACCCTGAGTTCAAGAAGCCCTAAATCCTAACCCCTTGAAGGAAAGCGCAACTCCGGGTTTCGGCTTCGGCCCAAGAGCCGCAAAACTCCGAACAAACCGCGAAGATATCAGATTACATAATGAGGGTTTGGGATTTCGGGTTTAACGGTTTAGAGTTTAGGGGCTGAGGAATTAGGGGTTTAGGGGGTTTAGGGTGGTTTAGGGTTTAGGATGTTGTTGGTTTCTGGGGTTGAGCGCGTAGGGTTTGGAATGTACGCCCTCAAACCCCGAAATGTTTGCTTCAGGTTCAGTGTTCAGAACCGTTCGCTCGCACCCCGACTTTCTGATCTGTTTATACAGGTTCTTAACCTAAACCCACAACCCTAAAGCCTCCAAGACCTATGACACACAAGTCTCAAACCCTAAATCCAAAGACCCGAAGAAAAAGACTCCTGAACCTTTAGCCCCAGGCTCTTAATATAGGGGTCTTGCTAATTAGAACAGGGTTTGAGGGGATATTATACTATGATTATAATAAGGAACCCCCAAAATAGTATCGGTAATTATTAAGGCCCCTATATTAGCCCATGAGCTCCAAGTCCTAAGCCCTGTGTTCTGCACTGAGATCCGAACGCATCCGTGGGGGCTTCGGGGAGCCGTATGGACGGGTCGATGTCCAACTTGGCGATTGGTTTTTTATTTGCGGGTTTAGCGACCTAAACCCTACACCGATCCACCACGGCCATCATTATGGGTCTTTAATCTTCGTATTGCTGTACAGTACAATCGTTCATCAGTATTGTCACCACCCCTAAAAGAAATCAGGGATAGTAACGTCAGCACCGTACTACCTATTAGGTCTGTCAGGCGCCCGGAAGTTCTGAAATGCCCGTTTTCGATGGCATAGCTACGGGATAGGGCAAAGGGCACCAAACTTTCGTCCGGGTCACCTGGTCCAGAAGGGCGTAGGGTTTACCTAAACCCCCAAATGTAGGTAGAATAATGGCCCAATACCCATAAAAAGGCTACTATTCTACATACTTTTGGGGTCCAGGTAGGGCCTCGAAGTACGATTTGATTCCCCATGCCTTCGCATTGCGCTTTGTCATGGTTGCTTTGTCAGTCCTCTAGGTGCTGACGAGTCGGTTCACTGTCAGACTGGAGCATCAGCACTCTCTGGGTGGATGAAGGACAGGTCGCCCGCAGACTTGTGTGATCCTCCTCACTCACGTTAGGAGGTTACTTCTTGTCGGCCAAGGGGTCTCCCTGCACCCTCGGCCTGGCGCACTTCCCGCTGGTGCCCTGCCGCGTCCCACCAATGGTTCGATGAGGGCGTGCCGTAGAACATTCGCACGAAAGGCTCTAGGGTGCGGCCTTCTCCGACCATCCACGCATCGTCGGGGGCTTTCGGCACACCGATCCATCATCCGCGTGATTGGAACATCGGTCCTGATCCTTTTCTTTTGAAGGTTTGGGGTTGAAGGTTTACGGGTTCGGAGCAGTTTAGGCTTCAAGATTTACGGCTGGGGTTTAGGGCTTTGCTAGAAGCTTCGAGGCGTCTGCTCGGAATACTCCAACCATGCAGCCGCACACCTCAACCCCTGAACCTTTCAACTCCACACCTCTCAACCTTTCTAAACCCCAAACCTCGCTCCCTCAGCCTCCAACAAGAACCGAGTAGTCGTCCCCACCCCTTCCTTCGCACCCGGTCCCCTAATCCCCCTAATTAACACCAAAAACCACCCAACCACCCCACCTAAAAGCCTTCTGGCCCCGCAAACCCCTTGTAAGATCCAGAACAGCCCATGTGCTGAAGAGCCGACACTCGGGGTCCGTGAGAGGGAATTTGCGTAGTCGGCCTCAAACGGGTTCCCCGTTAGGGTTTAATATCGGGACCTTCATAAGCAAACTTATTTTTGGGGCATGCTGTAGCATTAACTATTTTATTGGGGAACACTATATGGACGTGTTGGCAAGTATTTAAGCTTGTATAGTATGGTTACGGCAGATGAGCGTCCCACACTGAACCCCTCAACCTTCGTGGACCCCCCAACTATGCTCTCTCCTGTCCCAAGTGCCCACTAATTATTGAGGACGATCAGGGCTGCATCGCTCCTGGTGTGTGACAAAACCTCTGGTTGGGTGGGCAGTCACCGGACAAGGCGGGCTAGTCATTCAGGGCTTAGGGTTTCAGGGTGTGTGTCTCAGGATTTAGGATTCACAGTCTTGAGGTTTAGGCTTAGTCTTGAATCTTGAAATGCCACGTGAACCCCAACTAACCCGACGAGAAGGGCTTGAGAAGATCTCGATTCAAGTGACTTGGTTGCGGGGAGACTGGCACGCGAAGCCCTTCAACGTACGCCCTGTGATAGGGGTCCAACTACCTACTACACTCGTTTACTCCTCAAATCCTACTAGGCTGCAATAACACTGCCCTGAACCTAAGCCCGAAACTGCCCTAAACCCTCAGCCCTGAACCCTCCTAACTGTTGGATCCTTGGAACCTTTGGGAAAGGTTTGAAGAAGGATTCTTCTAGAGATTGACCATGCAGAATACTGAAGTATCAGGAGATAGGAGTTAAAACAAACTGCCACGAGAAAGCGTGCCCGGGACTATGCAAGGCTTGAAGGTATACTATGCCAGAACTACAATAAGAAACCACTCAAACATTGTTGGTGATTGACTAAACCCTCAACACAACGCCCTAAACCCTAGAACTCTAAACCTACAGCACACCATCATCTCCTCTTTGTCAGAACTTCTGCCCACCCCCCAAGGGCGTGTTCTCGCTTTCGTGCGGGTTCTCACCGGCCACCGCACGGCAAAATTGTGACTTCTGGTGCTTTTAAACACATAACGCGCCATATATGTATGGAACAAGATATAAAGTATGTGATACAGAACTACAAACCTGCTCTGTTCAAGCAGTGTCAAGCTCAGCCTGCAACTCGCAGGTAATCTGTCTTGCCGGCTTAGGCTGACAGGGCAGAGAAAGCGGACACACAGGTGCCTGCGCTGGTGCTCATGGCCTAAAAGTTCAGAAACGGTGAGGGCTTTAGGGCATTGGGTTTGGGATGTAGGTATTAGGGTATGTTCAGCCTACCACAGACGAAGATCGCAAGGAGCGCTTTGAGTCGGAGTCTCCGGCATTCAATAGGTTTTACATTTAATGCCACCATGAAAGCTGGAGGCGTTTACTGGTCGAAGAGCTCATGCGCGGAGCTCACCGCAGGGATCGCTATAATTACATCCGTTGCTTTGTCACTGTGGCTGATTCTCTGATTTAGGCTCCTTCTTCAGGCCCCTGCCTATAATTATGAGCGGCATCCTCCGTTAGGGGATTCAGCAAGGCATCCAGATCAAGAAACCAAGCCGTGTCTACGTGGCTATGACTTTCCTCTTCTCAACTGATCTATCTTGGAGGTTCGAGTAATCCATACTCTTCTGTTTTGAACTGTCCGAGTTAAAACCTCGGTGCCAAAAAACATGAGACGCCCGATACTTTGACCTACGGCTAGGTTGGCCCACAAACCCGTTGAACATGTCGTAGCATCCTCCCAGACACAATAAGCGAAGATACGAGTATATGCAAAAGGCCTACTTTGCTGTAAGCCCCTTAGAGCGGACGTGCCAAGAACTATATCAAACCCTAAACCCCAAACCCTAAACCCTAAACCCCTAAAGCCCTAAACCCTAAACCCTAAACCCCTAAACCCTAAACCGCAATGGCCTTTACATGATCAACCTGTGGCCTGGTCCCTAAGAAACACCCAGTACAGAACTCGTAAACAACCCTAAACTCCAACCCCTTGAACTACCATAGATCTCTAGGAGAGCCCTTAAGGAACCCGCTACACTAAACCCTTAACCCTAAACCCCAAAACCCTAAACCCCCAAACCCAAAACCCTAAACCCTAAAACCCTAAACCCTAAACCCTAAAACCCTAAACTCTAAAGCCGACGCCTTAAAGAACCCCTTAAGGACGGCATGTTTGTGCAAACATCGCCTGCTGTCGCCACCGCTCGATGACTTCGCTCGGGGGCCTCTTCGGGCAGTTCGGGTCTCGGAATTACAAGTTTAGGGTTTAGGGTCCAGGGTTTAGGGTCTAGTCTAGGGTTTAGGGTCCAGGGTTTAGGCGGTTTCCAGGGTCACCCAGAGAACCCAATACCCCTTAATTAGGGAATATACCTTAAATCATAATATTAAGGCCTCCATAATTTAAGGTATATTTCCGAATTAAAGGGGTGTTGGGTTCTCTGGTCACGGCAGGGTTTAGGGTTTGAGTTTTAACGTTGAGGGATTATAGGGTTGAAGGTTTGGAGCTTTCTTTTTGAGGGGGCTATCATAAAAGGCTTGCGAGTTTCGGAAGTTCAGGCTTAGGTTCGAGCTTTGTATGTCCACCTTAGGGCTTAGGGTTTAGGGTCCCCCCGCACCTGTCAGACCTTGAAGTAAGTCTGGCGGTATGCAAACGATCACAATTCGACTAAATGTCCCTTTCCGGTGCTTGCCTGCCATATGGTTCAAAGCCAGATATCCCAAAAATCCCAAACCTTAAAGCCTCAACCCAAGAAGTCTTAAGCCCTAGGGTTTAGGGGTTTAGGGTTGAAGGGTTTAGGTTTTACAAGAGCCGACTGCTTGCTCGAAAGACAATTACTCCTAACTCCTAACAATTGCATGAAAGTTCCGGGTTGTTCTGGAATTTCCTTTTGCGGCACCTTTCGAAATGAAGGGCCTCTAGACTACAAATGAAACAAATGAAATCCAAGTACAAAACCCAAGAGAACTGGGGAATCTGCCACAGCACTCAGGACGGAGTTGCGGGCGTCTTGGATTTCGAGCTTTTGGGGCGCACAGTGCAGATGCTTCTGACTTCTGATGGCGTTAGGGTTTAGGGTTAAGTTCTTTGGACCGCCAGTATAATGCAGGGCCATCAGTATTCAGAATAGGCTGTTGCAGGGCAGGGGTCTGAAATAAGAGGCGTTTGGATTCTAGTGTAATGAAAGAAGGGATCATGCAAAGATGCTATGCCTAAGTATTCAGAGCTCCGTTTTCATGTTTTAACTGTGGAGCACTGCCCTCAATCCCAAAGCCTCAGCCCTATAATCCCCAAACCCCAGACCCTCATCCCTAAGCCCTGAACCCTAAACTCCCAACCTAAACCCTCAATCTGAATCCTAAACCCTCAACCCCAGACCCTCTCAACCCTAATCTCGAAACCCCTAAACCCTAAACCCAAGGGCCCTTCACTAGAGCCCTTATGGTCCCTAATAGTGGGTGTCTGAACTCTAAACCCTAAACTCGAAGCCCTCACCCGTAAAAAGCCTCTTCTGCACATTTCGCGACAGCGACAGCGTCTGCAGCTTCTTCTCGGGAGAAGGCCTGGTCAGGGCCATAGAAGAGCGAGGAAAGGACTTAGGACTTAGGGTTTCAGATGTAGGGTCTAGGTTTAAGGGTTTAGGATTGAGGGATTGGGCTGTTGCGCAAGGGCCTGGTTTGTTCGGAGTTAAAGACGGAAACGTTTAGACTGCGGAAATCGGGAAGCAGAATCCGTTTAGCCAAGCTGCATTACACTCGCTTCGACTGCTCAAGCAAGCCTCAACCTATGACAGACCCAGTGTGAGTTATGAAGCTTGCAATATGTTCATAACATAACATATTATAACCTATCATGAAATCATATGATACTCTAGTACAATGACTTACTCTAAAACAAAGATTGGATAAGGTGGTATATATATATACATAGATATTATATGCTTCTCTCTATATATATATATATATAGAGAGAGAGGGAGCAAAAAAATTTTGGTTGAAGAAAGCGAGAAGATGGGCCGACCGGCGAAGACACGGATTTTCGCAAGGATGCCGCCGCCGTTGTTGCCAGCTTCGATGTCGAAGGACTCCCCAGGGTTTAGGGCTTAGGGGTTCAGGGCCTTTAGGGCAAGTTCAGGGTTTAGGGTTTAGGGGTTTAGGGCAAGTTTAGGGTTTAGGGATAATTGCCCACCCAGGCGAAGGCCTTGACGAGAGATGAAGCACCTTTTAAACTGAACACGGATTCCCTCTGCTTCAGCTCGTCAGGTCCTTGAGCTTGCGCACAATTTCAAGCACCCTCTACCCAATGCATGCCACTCTTAACCTTGCCGCATTGGAGCCATTGCTTCCGGCACTTACCGGTCTTCTTCGTAAGGTGGGCAACAGCCTTCGTGCAGACCCGAAGAGCAACGGCCATGTTCTTTCCATCGTCGCTGATAGGGTGGAGATCCATACCGAGACAGAATCCGCCTCCTTGCTCTGTTCCAAGAACTTCGAAGTCCTCTTTCTGGCATGAGAACCTGAGTCGCTCTTGACACGATGCCAATTGGCCTCTGTGAAATGGGAGTTCCCGAAAATACAGGGACCCTAATATAGTACCCTAAATAGTAGGATACATTATAAGGGCCCCAAACAAGGTACCCCCTAATTCTCGGAAGCTCCCAAATAGCTCCTACAGATCGACTGACAAGACACCCAGCGCCGCCTCTGCCTCATCGGGATTTAGCGCTAGTGTCGGTTTCAAGCGCTGTATTATCAAAGATCTTTGATAGGGCTTAGGATTACAGAGGCAGGTGTATACATACATACATGCATGCATCTTCGCTTTCGCTTTCGAAGGCACTGAGTCCGAGTCGGGCGCAGCCTACACTTGCATATAATTATGGTGAAACCAGGCTGACCAGACCTCGCATGGGCAGTTCCCAACTGTCATCACGCCAGGGCAAGAGACAGCATAAGGTGCAAGTTGTTTCAGCACCTGTTGGCCTGGACACTGGAGGTCTGGAAGGAAAAGGATCGCGGAACGACCTCGGAGCCACAGTAGCAACGTGCCTCGGATGATGTCAGCATAGAGGCGCAGCCGGCGGAGGGCCTCTTCAAGGACCTGGAACGACTTAACTGGCCCCTGCAGATCTAGAGAGGTGATGAGCCCAAAGCATGAAAGCAGTATCAATCCGGTGTCCGGGGGCTCAGAAGTCCACATGGAGAAGTCCAAAGACTTCGGGGTTGCCATCACGGTAGCATGATCAAGGCTAGTTGTCGCCGCATCATGATCCACTCCCAAGCAGAGAGCAAGCGCACCAAGGGGGGGCAGTCCCGGGACTGACACAAGCTCAAAGCTTAGCCACGAGAGAATCACAAAGGCATCTCGGAAGGTTGACATGGCTGGAACATGCAAGGCTGATTCCGGCGCAAGCCACGCAGCCCAGTCAACCTCAAGTAGCCTGTCAGCTATGAGTACATGCCATGCCGCCCATTGAACCCCTATTTCCTCGTCGGCTTCTAGTTGGGTTGCGAGGGCACAGCGCCAGGCAGACGCTGTCGCATGTAACCTGCTGGTTTGGAGGCAATGCTGCCGAAACACCTCACGACAAGACTGGACTAACTCAGCAAAGTCCCACTCATGGGTGTCTTCTTGACAGAAAAGATCCTCCAGGGCAAGCAAAACAGCCTCTGCTGGGCGATACTTTTCCGGGAGGGCGTGGCCTGCGCGCTGCCTTCCAAGTGGTCCCTCAGCCTGAACCACAGGTAGCTGCGAAGCAGTCCCATCATCAAACCGGCGACTACCAATCCCAGGCTGCGGCACACAAACATTCCCTGCCGTAAGAAGGGCCAACTTACAGGCACTCGAATATCTGACATGGTTGCACAGCTTCTCATTGTTGGGGAAATGCTTGAGGCAGATGGGGCACTGCTTCCCATCCACAAGGAGGCGCTCCTCACGGACCCGGCGGTGGACCTTAAAGGCATGGTGCGACCATGAACGCAGATCAACAAAAACCCTGGCACAGATCCCACACACCTCAAGGGCAGAGGAATGCTCACGGCTTTCGGAACAAGTAGCACCTGCGATCCGGAGTTGCCGGCATAAAAGTCCGTAGGCCTGCCGCTTCTCCGCCTCCCAATGAGCACTCAAAAGCGCTGTATTACGGGCCCGCTGAATAAGTTGCTTCCAGCGACGCGGCCTGGTTTTGATCAGCGCAACCGATCTGTCCCAGGAATCAACTTCTTCACTGCTGTAGCCCGCAAGTTCAAGCTGTTGCCCCAGCCAAGCAATGTCATCTCGGACTAGCAGAAGCCAGCCACGCTCGTAGTGCAAGAGGGCCCACAACTCAGCATTAGCTTTGCGGACCGTGGTGGAAAAGTGGCGCAATCTCTCGACCCGTAACGCCTGACGGCTGGGAAGTATACGCGCAACCGCAAGACAGAAGTCCGCGCTGAGGTACCGTGCCGGGCTTCCTCAATGCTGTAGGTAGGACGGAGCATGAGTCTGGCCATTCCGACTAGGGCCCCCTGAAGCTTATCCTCAACATGGTCATCAACATTCGGCCATGTTCCGACTCCATAGTACAGGGTTGACTCAATCAGGGAGGTGAAAAGGATAGACTTTTCACGATGGGTGACAGCCGGGGACATGAAAACCTGGCGCTTGCGCTGTCGGAAAGCCGCCCAAGCACCCCCAATTCTCGACTTGAGTTCTTTGTCCAGCCCTCCGTTGGCCTCAATAATACCTCCAACATGTTTGTACTTGGGTACAACACGCAATCTGGCGGCCGGCCAAATGGTCGAGTGAAGCTGTATGGACGGGTCAGAGCCCCGGAACACACTGGCACGCACTGCCTTGGATCCCGGCCCACGAAGAGACAGAACGGCTTCCGTCTTACCCTGTGCCAAATTGGGCAGCAAGGTCGCCTGGACGCACTCCGTGATGGTGGCCGTAGCAACGGCAGCAACTTTAAGGGGAAGGTCCTCTGCCCGGTCCGCAGTCACCAGCAAAGCCAAGTCATCCATCCACGTGACATCAACCGGACAAGCATCATGCTGGTTCCCACTAACCCCGTCAGCCTGGGGTTCCGCGCAAAGCCAGTCGTCCTGCCATGGTAACGTAAGCCGCAGACCAGCATGAGCGAACTGTCGGCGCAAGGAGTGGAGGATTTCAGCAAACAGGAAGGAGAAAACCATGTCCGCCAGGTTATCACCTGGCCTGGTACCCGAGCGCACAATTGCAGTTCCCTCCAAAGTGCCGTGAACAAACCAAGAATCCTGGCTGAACTCACGCAAGATTTGGCCAGTCCAGGCTGAGGCCCCTGCCTTTATAAGGAGGGACTGCTGTGTGACATAAGTCTGCAAACGAGGAACAACTTCCGGGCTCAGACCCAAAGCTCCAACAATGCCACATATGTGTTCCGGGCAGAGCTCTCCCCCATGCACAAGTGGTCTGGCAACTCGATGGAAGGCTTCTGACAGGTCCAGGAACACCAAAGCACTCGGCGCATTCCTGCGGCGCATAGCCTCATGAAACAGCCTGGCCGCGTGCATGGCTAGCTGTACGGGGAACCCACGGCGTCCACCTATCTGCATTGGCGTAGCTGCCGCATCTAGGTAGTCCCCACACCGTTGTCGGAACACGGAGTGCACGGACTTTCCTATGGTGCTACTGACCAGAATGGCTCTGTAGCTATCACAAAGAAGGGCTGACTGTTTGCGCTTCCACACATGGTGGAGTTCCCCGCCCTTCCACTGCAACGGTTCCTGCAAACGCATAGCAAGCTTCAATAGCAGCTGGAAGACCGGCGGTGCAAGTTGTGCAGCAGCAACATGTAGCACATCACCTGGTACAGCATCCTTGCCTGCAGCCCTGCCGCAAGGAGAAAGGCGCAACCCACGCTCAAGTTCAGTCCTGGTGGGCAAGTCAGCACGTTCCACGATCACATCAGCCAAGTCCTGGCTACGTTGACGCTCGAAGCAAGTGGCCGCGATGCGGGCCGGTGGCATGGGCTCCCCTGCCTCAATTGCTGCAAAATGTCGAATCCACCGTTGTTCAGCCTCAGCGGTGTCATTGGCGAGTTGACCATTTTCCAGTTGAATGGCTGGGACGGATTGCTCGCCGCGACAACGTCGTTTCGGTGGCCCAAGCAATGGCCGGAGCTTGGCAACAATCGATTTGGTGGTCGAGGTCGCAGCAGCATTGGCAACTTCCGCCAGGTAGGCCTTCCTATCCCTCCGGATAGAGAGCCGCAGCGCCGGATTCAGGGCGCGGAGTTCCCTGATCAAGAGACCGAGCTCATATGCACACTTAAGGGACACCGCGACCCCGCTGAGAAGGTAACGGCTTAAAAGTCCTCCCGCCTGCCAGGCTCGAAGACAGACAGCCTTCTCCACATGGGCAACTCTTCCTATGAGCCTATGGACCTTCCTCCGCAAGGCCAAACGTTGCTGCCGAAAGGACCAAGTGGTCGCAGTGAAAAAGACCCGGCGCTGCCTCGCCTGCTGAGCAGGAAAAGCCGCCGCACACTGCTTAACAAGGTAATCGGCCAAAATGTCATAATGGGTGTGGACGTCGACATGCCACGGCACCATGGGCGCAAGGCTGCAGATATGCTGCAGCACGCGAGCTGCATCAGGGTCTGTAAGGCGGTGGGTGTCGATCTGAGGACTTCCCTTACGACCCAGCCCCCGAAATGCGGAAGTAACTTCAACGCTCAGGGCAACCGCAAAATGATCAACTCCAACCTGGCCAAAATCGACAGTAGTGTGCAATACCCTGGAAGCTCCAGGGCAGACCGGCCACTCACATGGAATACAGATAAAATCAATGCGCGAGAGAGCGCCTTGCCCCGGGGAAGCCCAAGTGTGGGACAAGCCTTCATGGCAGGCACAAAACGTGGAGGGAGCCCAGAGGTCCAGGTCTCTGAAAAGCTTTCCAAGGGACTCTGGCAGGGCCGCATGCGTTTCCCAGCACAGATCACCCACACGAGGCGCCCAAGGCTCCGTGAATCGGGCATTGAAGTCCCCAAGCAAGACAACTTTGTCCCCACCTGCCAAGTTAATCAGGAGAGACGCAAAAGCTGTCCACCAGGCCTCCCGAGTCGGGTCACACGCAGTGGGAGCATGGCAGGTGGCAAAGACGACTCTGAAGTCTGCATAGCTGTAGCGGGCGACAAGGTGTCTGGGTGCCCAGCTCAAGACTCTGAAACCCGCGTTTTGGAAGTAAAGCGGCCGACCCTCTTGCCAGGCCCAAGGGACCGTGCGGGAAAACCATAATTCAACACCCAGACAACCTTTGGGATCACAGGCTGAGGTAAACCGGATGTGGGTGGACGAGACAACAGTCGAGGTAGTGCGCGAACGCGTCTCTTGCAGTCCGATCGCATTGGCACCAACAAGGTCAAGCTGCTGCCGTACGTAAGGGACGCGGCCTGGTATCGCCTGTGCTTGGTTCTCTCCGAGCGTCTGGACGTTAACAGACACAAGCTGGAGAACAACACGCAGAGAAATCCCATCAGCTCTAGTCCCGGAGACATCAGCGGAGTCCCGGCTGAGGCTAAGAAACTTTCCTGCGGGGCTGGGCATCCCAGAGGTGTGTAGATCCTTGTCAATCAAGAAAGATCCCTGAAATGTGGGCCAGAGAGTGGGCCGCCGTACAGCCTCTACAAGCAACCAAAGCCACTCAATGGTGTCATCTGCAACCCATGCAGGCAGATCACAAAAAGGCCAAGGGATGGACGAATCTGGCAGGTGATGCGCCTTCGCGATGACATCAACGAGTTCGTTGCCGGGCTCACCTTGATGTGACTTGACATGATGGTAGTCTACACTAAGGAGCCTGTTGGCAGCCTCTGCTGTCTGGGCAATGGCCCGGCAGGCTCGACCCAAGGGCGACCGTTCACATCCTCCATGTGTGCCCCGTGCCTGACCAGCTGCCGCCAGGCAATCACTCCAGAGGCCTTCTGCGAATTGGCTATGGTACTGCAGAATCCAGGCTGAGGCCCAAAAAAGGGCACTGTGCTCAGCAGCCAAAGCACTATGAGCCGCGGCGCCCACATAACCAGGTTCTCCGCTCAGGGCTACTCTGCCGCGCGCCCAACCAAGCAATCGGATCGCTTGGGGCTGAGAGAGAACGACAGCGAAGCCCCACGAACTGTACTCTCCGTTGAAGGCCCCATCTGTGTACAAACGGAGACCCCCGCAATGGGTCTTGTCAAGACAAGCGCCAGCATTAATGGCTGCCCTGGTGGCCGGGTGCAGAACAAGATCCTCAGGGAGGGCAGATGACAGCGTCCAAGATGTATTGAAGAAGGGCATCACATCATCTGCCGTACGACCTATCTTGACCGAGACCTGTGAAAGGTCATAGAGCTGTCGTGGCGGTATAGCTTCAGCAAGGGAGATGGGGACACCACCACTATCTGATCGATCGGCCGAGCATGTGCCAACTGCAAGAGCAACTCTTTGGTATTGTGCACAAAGAATGTCGAGGTAGGTAGCCGCAATGGCACATGCTCTCGGGCCGTCACGTTGGAAGCTCTCCTCAAGCAGGGTGACAAACGGCCCGATTGCATCGCCCTCACCCAGGTCATGCTGTCTCCACTCCGGTGCTCGACACGGGGTGGGGATGGGCCGCCAATCTGTGGCTCGGATGGGCCCTGGGTCAATGTCGAAGTCCTGACACTGATCACTCTCATGTGCTCTGGAGGATGCAGGGGCAAGATGGAGCTGGACTGCCTCTGCGCGGCCCCAGCAGACACAGATGACTGCAAAGAATAAATAAGGGCTAAACCCGAAAGGCCCAGGGGATCGGGGACTAAGAGAAGACCCCAAGGCAAACCCCATCACTGCAACAGGAAGGAGGAAAGGGGTGAACATCGTGTTGCCAGCAAGAACGGCGCCCAAAAGAAACCACGATGCCCACATTTCAACTCGACCTCCCGTAACCGTACGGGTTGCACTAGCAGTTTGGCGAAAACGCTCTGAAGCCACAGCCGGCTCCAGGGCCGTCGTCTCATTTCCGAAATCCCCATCCGACTGAGCACCACATGCATCAGGAGCTTCATCAGCCGGTCCTTCGTCATCACTGGAACTGGAGCCATCTGAGTCCGGTTCAGAAGACTCCGTGCTGCTGCTCTCGATTTCTCGTGGAACGTAGTCAGCCCAGATAACAGCACCCGGTCTAAGCCTCAAGTACAACCCGTCATCGGTGTGTACCACTTGACCACCTGTGAGCCGCGTGCGATACCCTGGCGGGCTGACTGCATCACACCTATCGACGATAGGTTGCACTGCTAACATACCACGGGCAGCAAAGGCCCACATGAGGCCAGCACTGATGGGGCGCATATCAAGGACATAGATGATACGGTCTTCGGCCGAAGTGGCCGGTCTGGCCAGTTCTGTAGTGGCAACGAGGACGGAATGCGCTAGAATACCGTTGTCAAACAGATCTGGTATCCTAGGCTCAGTCGGCTGAAGAGTGAGTCGTGCCACATCCGCCGCAATAGTGCCAGCAATATCCTGTCGCAACAGGAGTCGTCGCTCCGGATCCAGTCGGAATCGACTCGGGACCGTATCGGTGAGGAGGTGTATCCACTTGCCACCTGCTGCAGACAGAGGCGCATTGGCATTCCAACCTGCCGCGCTGAGTAGCATATCAGGGAGGAAGGCCACAAAAAAGGGCGGACTGGCAACCGGGACTATGGTAATACAGAGCCCAGTCTGCAGTTGGACGACATCGTCATGTCGAACCCGGCTAGCGAGGTCCCCAACATAAACCTCGACTGCGGCATTGCGATCGAGCCCAGCAATGGCAACAATAGACGCGAGGTCAACAGCCGGTGAGATATGCGCACAGAACATGGTCCCATTAACTTTGGACATGTCGAAGAGGACATATGTGTCCCTGCACCAGGCTTGCACAACCACAGCAACGGCATATTCAAAGACTGGCTGCGGGTATACAGGAACGACCGTTGAGAACCGGCTGCGTGCTCGCTCGCCGCGTGCTGCCTGGACCAGCGCAATGGCCTCATCAACAGAAGCTGGTGCTTGAAGCTCTACGTCCACAAGCTCCGGCGCATACTCAAAGGCAAACAAGAAAAACCTTGCTGTGTACCTCTGCGCCTGGACCTGTGCTGCCTGGCCAGTCCCCGGCCGGTCAACAAGAAAGACAGGCACCGGCACTGCAAAGGGTCGCTCGCCCTGTCCAGGAATACGCGGGGCCGGGTTGGCTGTCTGAAGAAGGTGTTGTTGGGCACTGGCTTGCTGTCTCGGCGTCGCCTCAGGCACACGATGTGTGATGACTTCACCTGTGTAGCTCATCAGGTAATCTTTCGGCGGACCTGAAAGAAAAAGCTGAGCGTCCTCCACCGCAGAAGTCAAAGAGTTCTGCCCTAAGGAAAGAAGCAAATCAATTGACGGCTTCCATTCCACCTTGGAGTGCCAGAGAGCCTCCATCATGAGAGTGTGGTCAGGCACAGGGCCCTGGTAGGAGTGATCAGTCGACGGGGACTTCCGACGTTCACAGAGGCCTCTTGGACGACTTCTGGAGCGGGTGCTTGCTCGCGAAGGTGGCTCTGACTCAGCATCTTCCTCCGACTCATCGCTTTCGTCACCATCATCACTATCATTTTGGGCAGAGGAACCTGAATCTAGCTCAAAAGCCGGGGTGGAGTCATGGATGAAACTCCCCTGGCCAAACCTCTAGGTATTGCCGATGTCTACGTCCCCCTTGGATAGCCAAGCGCCAGCCAAACGGCGGCTCTCGGGGCAGCAATCTGTGGATGTCGTCATAGGCAAGCTTCCTAGAGGACAACAGCACAAACTGTATGGCCGAAGCAATTTGTCTAAAATCCAGGTAAACGACGAAAGCGCCGTCAGTGATACCTTGGCTGGGGGCGCAAGCGAGAACTCCACGTATGTTGCTCCCGCGGTAGGAGAAATGTGCACAGCATCCATCCGCAGGAGACCGCAGGGTAATGGAATGTCGGGGAACTCCAATGAAGTCCGCAATGGCTGTTTCAACCGACGAGCCAGGCGCTGGTGCCCTATTGAACAAGAACCGCCCGCTTTCATGCAGGAGCATCAAGGTAGATGCTGGCAGCACGCGTGGCAACACTTGTGTTCCCGGCCAGGTCTCATGATCTTGCAGGCGAGCATGTAACCGTTCAAGTCTGGTGTGTTCTGCAGGGGCAGGCACAAAGCGAACAAGCATGCCATTCTCAAGGAAAACCTGAACATTGTCCTCAAGCGGTGTAGGGCTGTCGCACACATAGATGTCACACCGTCTGATCGAGAAGATCCCCGCCTCTCGACACAATTCTGCCTTGTTGGTCGGGCGTGTCACAAAAGCAGCCGTGATGGGCCCTGTCTGGTTAAGCGGCGTAAGACGCAGATCAAGTGCAACGGCTGCAAGCCCCGCAAAGGAAGTCCATGCCGGGTACCTGATGTAGGCTTGGCTATCGCCACATGGTCAGGGGCTATGACATCGGTATACGCCAGCACAGGGCCTGTCATGTGTCGACTAACCTCCCGTGCAGAATCCATCTCCTCGCAAGGGAGCTGTAGCTGGAACGTAAAGGTCTCAGCATGGTAGAAAGGTGTGATCACATACGCCGCAAAAGGCACTTGACTGACGGTCTCCGCCATGGGCATGCCCGGCACTTGTGTGGGCGCCGGCACGCCCCGTGCCTGTTCATTATGCAAGCCAGCAGCTGGCACATTGCGCTGGCTTCCTGCATCCTCCTGCTGGGCCGCCGGAGCACGGTCAGGATCAGACGCCTGCCCACCGGGCGCACTACCTGATGCTTGCAAGGCTTCAGGCAAACCCTGAACATAGTAATTGACTTCCTCAACAGCATCGCTGAGTCCTGGTGGCGCAGCCCACACACAAGTCGGAAGACAACTACACCCGAAGAGGAAAGCTACAAGGCTGCTGCCGGCAAACCCACACCTAACAGCAGCCTGTGGCCGGCGCTTCCGCTTGTCACCTCGTTTGCGTTTGGCAGGCACCTGTCGACCTTCCAGCATAGCCCGCTGACAGGGCGAATAGGTCGCACCAAGGGTAAGCATGATCCCCGGTTGCCAGACACGGGTCGACAGTCCGAAAGCCCAACCCTTATAAGACCATCGAAACGAGAACTGGCTCAAAACTGCGCTGCATAGGTGGAGAAACAGCAAAAGCCTAAACCCCAAGACCGCAGCCCGACAAGAACTACAGAAATCTCTGGCCCACTGCAGGAAGAATGCCGCTAAACCGGAAGGCAGCCTCTTAAATGTGGCGCCTAAACCCGAGATTGGCATAGGATCTCTTGCGCCCGCCGCAAGATGTGACCAAAGGCGGCAGTGAAATTGGCATGTGGGAGGCGTGACTGGTGGAGGCTGAAGGAACATGCCGTCGAGGTCGGTCGATGCTAGGCTGTCCCTACCATACCTTGGTCCCCTACCAAAAGTAGGCTGTACAGCTAACAATGTACAAAAACCTCTCAGCATCGTCGGAAAATCACAGAAGCTCTCACTAGCACGGACCCATCCTGCGGGCCCGCCTTCCGGTATACGACCTAGCTCACACCACAACATCCGTGGTGGAGCTAGAACGTTCCCTTCTGGAGGGGCATAGGAAGGGTCCATGTTGTCCCCAGACTGAGTGAAAAGCATCATCCCATGCCATCCAAGTTGGGGTGCTCCGAAGTTCCCCCACGTCCTCTCTCTTCTTCCTCCTCTCCGGAAGTCACGGTCTGAAGCCCATTCGGCTCCGTCTGCTCGATTCGCTGGGCTGTCGGGGGTCGAGGTCCCAGAGGCGGCATCCCGAAGGGCTGCATTGCACGTCTTGCAGCTTCCAACTTGGATGCCAGCTGCGGCGAGTGTCCCAGCGTGTGTACCGGTTGGAGCGGTGCTCCCTTGACCGGTTGCCTCACTCCACTCTTGGGTATAGGTTTTTTTTCGCCGCGGCGGCGGGGACGCGGGACGCGGGACGTGGGGGG